>ML663484.1:318081-346336 GCA_007570785.1 Antilocapra americana | reverse complement strand
CCCGCTTTGGATTATAGCAGAGAGTGTTTTGCCTATGTTATCCTCTAGGAGTTTTATAGTTTCTGGTCTTATGCTTAGATCTTTGATCCATTTTGAGTTTATCTTTGTGTATGGTGTTAGAAAGTGTTCTAGTTTCATTCTTTTACAAGTGGCTGTCCAGTTTTCCCAGCACCACTTGTTAAAGAGGTTGTCTTTTCTCCATTGTATATTCTTGCCTCCTTTGTCAAAGATAAGGTGTCCATAGATGCGTGGATTTATCTCTGGGCTTTCTGGAAAAATTTTTAAAAAGAGAAAAATTGCACAAAAAAATGATTTCTGTGAAAAGATCCAAAGTCTTAAACTAATAAGGAAAAATGTGACTAAAATCAGTAATAAAATCTGGGTAATTGCTACTCAATTACACAAATAAAGATTATAAAGGCATACTATGATATTCCTGTATGAAAATAAATTATGGAATGCCAACATTTATTTTTATTCAGGCATAGTTGATTTACAATATTGTATTAGTTTCTGCTGTACATCACAGTGATTCACACTTACATATGTAGATGCTTATTCTTTTTCATATTCTTTTCCATTATGGTTTGTTATAGGATATTGAATACAGTTCCCTGTGCTATATAGTAGGATCTTTTTGTTTATCTGTTTTATGTATAATAGGTTGTATCTGCTAGACACAAACTCCTAATTATCTCTCCCCACTCTCTTATGATAACTATAAGTTTATTTTCTATGTCTATGAATCTTGTTCTGTTCTGCAAATAAGTTCATTTCTGTCATATTTTATATTACACATATAAGTGATACCATGTGATATTTGTCTTTCTCTTTATGACTTGTTTCACTTATGATAATTTCTAGGTTGATTCATGTTGCTGCCAGTGACATGATTATTTTATTCTTTTCTATGGCTGAATGGTATTCCATTGTGTGTGTGTGTGTATATACATACATACATACATATATATATATCCATTCATTTATTGATGGACATATAGGTTGCTTCCATGTCTTGACTGTTGCAAATATATCTGCTATGAACACTGAGGTGCAGGTATATTATCAAATTACAGTTTTCTTCGGTGGGTTGCTGGAATCATATGGAAACTCTATTTTTAATTTTTTAAGCAACCTCAGTATTGTTTTCTACAGTGGCTGCACCAATTTACATTCACACTAACAGTGTAGGAAAGTTCCCTTTTCACCACACCATCTTCAGCATTTATTAAATTTAAACTTTTTAATGATGGCCATCCTTACCAGCATGAAGTGGTACACCATTGTAGTTTTAACTTGCATTTCTTTAATAATTATTGATATTAAGCATCATTTCATATGCTCTTTGGCTATCTGTATATCTTCATTGGAGAAACATCTATTTACTTTTTCTGCTAGTTTTTTTTTTTTTTACTGAATTGTTTGTTTTGTTATTGAGTTGTCAAAGTTGTTTTTTTAATTTGGAAATTAAGCTCTTTTTGGTTGCGTCACCTGTAAATACTTTTCTCCACGTCTGTAGATTGTTTTTCGCTTTGTTTATGATTTCCTTTGCTGTGCAAGAGTTCATGTTGATTAAGTTCCATTTGTTTATTTTTGCTTTTATTTCTATTGCTTTGGGAAACTGACCTAAGAAAATACTGATACATTTTATGTACAAGAGAACATTTTGTCTATGTTCTCTTCTAGGAGTTTTTAGGCATCATGTGGCATTTAAGTCTTTAAGCCATTTTGAGTTTAATTTTGTGCATGATGCATGGGTGTGTTCCATTGATCTTTCTGTTTTTGTGCCAGTACCATACTGTTTTTATTACTGTAGCTTTTTCATATAGCCTGAAACCAGCAAGCCTGATTCCTCCAGCTACATTTTTCTTTCTCAAGATTGCTTTGGCTTTTTGTGTCTCCACTCTCTTTCTAAGATCTCATATTATTTTGGTTATCATCACTCTGAATTCTTGTATCTGATAGATTGCTTATCTCCTGATCATTTAGTTGTTCTTACAAGTTTTTATCCCGCTCCTTCCTCTGCAACATATTTCCTTGTCATCTCATTTTGTCAAACTTGTGTTTGTGGTCTCCTTTCTACAGGTGCAAGGATCTTCCTTCTGGTGTCTAAACCCTGGTGGGTGAGGTTGGTCCAGAGGCTTGTACCATTATCCCTTTGATAGTAGGTTTGATTGGTGTTGTGTTGATCAAACCTGTCCTAGATACTGAGTGGTTCTTCCCTTTGTGGTTACCAGTGCCCTTTAAGGGGAGAGTCTGCTCCATAGTTATTGGAGTAGGGGCCCTCAGATTTTTTTTAAAAAAAGATATGATGTGAGGTAGGTGGGATTAGAGCACTCTCACTGGGAGAGAAGTCATGGAATAGTCCTCCTCTGGAGCTGTTCACCTGTGAGTATGCTCTGTTGTGTCCTCTTTCACCCTATATGTGGGTTCACAAAGTACACTGTTGTTGCCATTGCTCTCAGACTCACCTTAACTGTGGATGTGTGGGAAATTGGTGACTCTTGGGTGTTGTTTTCACCCAGACACTGGTGCAGATCAACTGAGGTCAGGTCCCAGGGCTGTAACAGTTGTGTAGTAGTCAGGCAATTGTGGGAGCTATGGAGGCAACTTGAACTCTGGTCTGGCCCAATCTCCACGTGTAGATGCCCACAGCTGCTAAAATCAGACCCATTACAGCTACACGAGCACATGTTCTTTTGGAACATTTGAGTCAGTTCTAATGAGGTGGGTGAAACTGCAGCCTATTATACACAGTGAAATAAGTCAGTAAGAGAAGCACAAACACTGTGTATTAATGCATATAGATGGAATTTAAAAAGACAGTAACAACAAGCCTATATACATGTCAGCAAAAGAGACACAGATGTGAAAGACAAACTTTTCAACTCTGTGGGAGAAGTAAAGGGTGGAATGATTTGAGAGAATAACTTGAAACATGTATATTTTCATATGGAAAATTGATGACCAGTGCAAGTTCGATGCATGAAGCAGGGAACCCAAAGCCAGTGCTCTGGGACAACCCAGAGGGATGGGGTAGGGAGGGAGGTGGGAGGGGGCTTCAGGATGGTGTGACACATGTGCATTTGTGGCTGCTTCATGTCGATGTATGGCAAAAACCATGGCAATATTGTAAAGTAATTATCCTCCAACTAAGATATATTAATTAAGAAAAATGAAGTTTTGAGTTTCTTTAGCTTTCCCTTTCTGATACCTCATTGTTCATGTATAGAAATGCAACAGATTTCTGTATATTATTCATGTATCCTTCTACCTTGCTAAACTTGTTTATAAGTTCCAGTAGATTTTTTGCATAGTCTTTAGGGTTTTCCATATGTAGTATCACGTCATCTGCATATAATGACAGTTTCACCTCTTCTCTTCCAATTTTGATACCTTTTATTTCTTTCTTGTGTCTGACTGTTGTGGCTCTGACTTCCAATATGACACTGAATAGAAGTGGTGAGAGTGGGCATCCTTGTCTAACTCTAGGTTTTTGTGGGAAGTCTTTCAGCTTTTCACCATTGAGTATTATGTTGGCTGTGGGGTTTGTCATGAAGAGCTTTTATTATGTTACAATATGTTCTCTCTATACACACATTAGGATGCCAACAAATTTAATAACCACACATTAGGATGCCAACAAATTTAATGACAGATAAAATAGACACATTCTTAGAAAGACATAAACTACTATGTTGATTTCTCAAAGTCTTCCAATAAAAGAGAAGAGGAGAAATCATTTCATGCCCTACTCATTCTATGAGGTCAGTAGTACTTACAAGTAAAGTCAGAAAAGATATCACAAGAAATGAAGACAAAACACTAATATCCCTTACAAATATAGATGCAAAATTCTTCAACAAAACACTAAATGAATCCAGTAATATGTAAAATATATTACATATCATTAAAAACAATACTTATCCCAGGAATGAAAGGTTTGTTTGAACATCCAAAAATCAGTGTTATATTATGCATTAATTTAAAAGAAAATAAATAATTATTTCAATAGATACAGAAGAATCATTTGATGAAATCAATAACTACCATTATAAAAATTGCTAAACAAAGTAAGGAATTTGAGAATGGAATTTACTCAACATGTTTAAAGACATCTATCAGCAACCCAAACCTAACATCATATTCATGGTGAAAGTGTGAAACTGAGTGTTTCTCCCCTGATATTTGCAACAAAATAGATATTCATTCTCACCACTTCTATTCAACATAGTACTAACCTGGGAAAATAGATAAGAAGAAATACAACTCATTTAAATCAGAAAGGGGGAAATTATCTATATTCAGAGATGACATAATCTTCTGTAAGGAAAACCTTAAGAAATCTACTAAAAATATATAAGAATTAATATTAGAGCTAATTGTTCTAAAGTTAGAACTAAGAAGCAAAGTTACAGTATATAAGATTAGCATACAAAAATCAATTATATTTCCATACCTTAAGAATAAACAACCTGAAGATGACATTAATAATAGAATTTCATTTTATAATACTATGACATATATAATATATTATATAATAATATAACTTGCTATATATTACAATAATATAAAAATGAATAAATCAATGAAGTGGAAAACTTATACATTGAAAACTACAAAAAATCATTAGAAGAAATTAAAGATGACCTCAATAATGGAAGTGCATTCATGGTCTTGAAAATGAAAAAATGAAAAATAAATTTAGAGAAGTCTCAATTTTCAATTTCAAAACCTAATACAGGGGAGCAATAATCGAGATCGTGTGGTACTAGTATGAATGTGAGCTCAGTCACTCAGCTGTGTCAGACTTTGAGACTCCATGGCCAGGCTCCTCAGTCCATGAGATTACCTAGGCAAGAATCCTGGAGTGGGATGCCATTTCCTTCTCCAAGGGATCTTCTGAACCCAGGGATTGAATCTATGTTTCCTGCACTGGGATTGGATTATATACCCCTGAGCTACGAGGGAAGCTCACTCATATCAATTAGAATGGCTACAATTAAAATAAAATCTAAAAAACAAACATACACGAACAACAACAACAAAAGAATACAGAAAGTAACATGTTTACAAGGATATGCAGTAATAATTGGAACCCTTATATTTTGCTGGTGGGATTGCAAAATAGTGTATCTAGTTTGGAAAATAGTCTGTTCATTACTCAAAGAGTTAAAATGGAGCTGCCATAGGATCTAGTAACTGTATCCCTATATATTCACTCAAAAGAAATAAAAAAATTCCACTCATATAAAAATTTGCACAAAAAATGTTCTTAGAAGCCTTATTCATGATAGTTCAAAATTCAAAACAATCCAAATTTCTATCAACTGATGAGTGATAAACAAAATGAGCTATATCTGAAAAATGAAGTATTACTTGGCATTAAACAAATATTAGAGTGGTGATGCACATTGCAACATGAATGAATCTTGAAAATATGCATATTGAAAAAAGCTAGTCACAGAATGCTACATATTTTATGATTCCATTTATATAGAAGGTTCAGGACAGACAGATCTATACAGACAGAAATTGTATTATTGATGGTTTCAGGCTGGAGGGGTGGAGGGAATGGAGAGTGACTGCTAATGGTTTCTTTTTGGCATTCTAGTAATGTTCTAAAATGTCCTAAATTTGATTATAGTGGTAGTGTACCACTCTGCAAATAAATATGAAGTTAATGGCATATAAACATTAAATTTGACCTGCATGTCATACCTTGCCAATTCCCAACTTAAGTGACAGAATTCCAATTTGTGGGATAGAGCAGAATGGTAGGTAGAGATTGGGCAATGGTTTGGAGAAATTAATTTTTCAGTCATTTTCTAAGACATAACACATAAGTAAATCTATACAAATATGAAAGGAAGTGAAGTCCAGTAACTTTTCTTAATTTTCTTCAATAAATATACATCTAATACTAGACATATCAGTTTCTCTCTTCTTTAGTTCCTTCACAGTTCTGAGCTACTGAAATACAACCTTATCCTTGTCAGAATGAAGGTGATGAGACCTCTGTTGTTGTTTTTGTTCAGTTGCTAAGTCATGTGTCTTTGCAACCCCATGGACTGCAATGCAACCATCTCATACTCTGCTGCCCCCTTCTTCTTTCACCTTCAATGTTTTATGAATCGGAGTCTTTTTCAATGAGTCTGCTGTTTGTTTCAGGTGGCAAAAGTATTGGAACTTCAGCTGCAGCATCAGTCCTTCCAATGAATATTTAGGGTTGATTTCCTTTATGATTGATAGGTTTGATCTTTTAGCTGTCCAAGGGACTCTCAAGTGTCACCTCCAACACCACAGTTTGGGAATAACAATTCTTAGGCACTCAGCCTTCTTTATAGTCCAATTCTCACATCTGTACATGACTGCTGAAAAAACTATAGCTTTGACTATACACACCTTTGTCAGCAAAGTGAAGTCTCTGCATTAAAAAAATAATTTATTTATTTTAATTGGAGGCTATTTACTTTACAATATTGTAGTGGTTTTTGCCATACATTGACATGAATCAGCCATGGGTGTACATGTGTCCACCATCCTGAACCCCCTCCCACCTCCCTCCCCATCCCATCCCTCAGGGTTGTTCCAGTGCACTGGCTTTGAATGCCCTGTTTCATGCATCGAACTTGGACTGGTCATCTATTTCACATATGGTAATGCATATACGCTTCAATGTTATCCTCTCAAATCATCCCACACTCACCTTCTTCCCAAAAGTCTGTTCTTTGTATCTATGTCTCTTTTGCTGTTCTTTATATCTGTGTCTCTTTTGCTGCCTTGCATATAGGGTCATTGTTACTATCTTTCTAAATTCCATATATATGCATTAATATACTGTATTGGTGTTTTTCTTTCTGAATTACTTCACTCTGTATAATAGGATCCAGTTTCATCCACCGCATTGGGACTCATTCAAATGTGTTATTTTTAATAGCTGAGTAATATTCCATTGTGTATATGTACCACAGCTCTCTTATCCATTCATCTGCTGATGGACATCTAGGTTGCTTCCATGTCCTGACTATTATAAACAGTGCTGTGATGAACATTGGGGTACATGTGTCTCTTTCAATTCTGGTTTCCTCGGTGTGTATGCCCAGTAGTGGTGTTACTGGGACATATGGCAGTTTTATTTCCAGTTTTTTAAGGAATCTCCACACTGTTCTCCATAGTGGCTGTTCAGTTCAGCTCAGTCGCTCAGTCGCTCAGTCGTGTCCAACCCTTTGTGACCCCATGGACTGCTGCTCACCAGGCCTTCCTGTCCATCACCAGCTCCTGGAGTTTACCCAAACTCATGTCCATTGAGTTGGTGATGCCATCTAACCATCTCATCCTCTGTTGTCTTCTTCTCCTCCTGCCTTCAATCTTTCCCAACATCAAGGTCTTTTTAAATGAGTCAGCTCTTTGCATTAGGTGGCCAAAATACTGGAGTTTCAGCTTCAACATCAGTCCTTCCAATGAACACCCAAGACTGATTTCATTTAGGATGGACTGGTTGAATCTCCTTGTAGTTTGCATTCCCACCAACAGAGTAACAGGGTTCCTTTTTCTCAACACCCTCTCGAGCATTTATTGTTTGTAGACTTTTGATATCAGCCATTCTGACTGGTGTGAGATGGTACCTCATTGTGATTTTGATTTGCATTTTCTGATAATGAATGATATTGAGCATTTTTTCATGTGTTTGTTAGCCATCTCTATGTCTTCTTTGGAGAAATGTCTGTTTAGTTCTTTGGCCCATTTTTCAATTGGGTCATTTGTATTTTTGATATTGAGCTGCATGTGCTGCTTGTATATTTTTGAAACTAATTCTTTGTCAGTTGCTTCATTTGCTATTATTTTCTTCCATTCTGAAGGCTGTCTTTTCGCCTGGATTATAGCTTCCTTTGTTTTGCAAAAGCTTTTAAGCTTAATCAGGTCCCATTTGTTTATTCTTGCTTTTATTTCCATTATTCTGGGAGGTGGGTCATAGAGGATCTTGCTGTGATTTATGTCAGAGAGTGTTTGTCTATGTTTTCCACTAGGAGTTTTATAGTTTCTGATCTTACATTTAGATCTTTAATCCATTTTGAGTTTATTTTTGTGTATGGTATTTGAAAGTGTTCTAGTTTTATTTTTTTACAAGTGGTTGGCCAGTTTTCCCAGCACCACTTAGTAAAGAGATTGTATTTTCTCCATTGTATATTCTTGCCTCCTTTGTCAAAGATAAGGTGTCCATAGGTGCATGGATTTATCTCTGGAATTTCTATTTTGTTCTATTGATCTATATTTCTGTCTTTGTGCCTGTACCATACTGTCTCAATGACTCTATCTTTGTAGTATACTCTGAAGTCAGGCAGGTTGATTCCTCTAGGAAGAAATCACAAGTCTCTACTTCTTTATATGTTGTCTAGGTTTGTCACGGGGCTTCCCACGTGGAGCTAGTGATAAAGAATCTGACTGCCAATATAAGAGACATAATAAGATGTGGGCTTGATCCCTGGATTGAGCAGATCCCCTAGAGGAAGGCGTGGCAACCCTCTCCAGTTTTCCTGCCATGGATAGAGGAATATGAGGGACTACGGGTCATAAAGAGTCCATAGGGTCATAAAGAGTTGGATACAATTGAAATAACTTAGCTCACACACATGCTAGGTTTCTCACAACTTTTCTTCCAAGGAGCAAACATCTTTTAACTTTATGGTCGCAGTAATCATCTACACTGATTTTAGAGCCCAGGAAAATAAAATCTGTCACTGCTTCCATTTTTTCCCCTTCTATTTGCCATGAAGTGATGGGACTGGATGACATGATCTTAGATTTTAAATACTAAATTTTAAAACAGCTTTTGCACTCTCTTCTTTCACTTTCAAATGGAAAGAAATTATTATGCCATTGTTGGATACCTGAAGAATGAGAAAGTTGGTAGCCATACTCTGAGAGTGTGCTTGGAACTTATCACAAACTCTCATCATGACTTCTTATAATAATGTTATTGATAATAATAATAATAATAATAGCTAACATAAATGTAATGCTTAGTTAGTACTTTGCTTATATTCACTTTTCATACTGTTCATGGGGTTCTATGAACAATAATAAATATGTTAACTTATATATGCCTCACAATATCCCCATGCAGTATACGCTATTATTATCCACATTGTACAAATGAGGGCATTCAGACACTGGGAAGTTAAATTGTCTAAGATTACAGGTGGAACTCTAGAGACTTTGCTTTTAATTATTATACTGTGTGATCATCGTACCTCAAGTTTGGGAAGAATCAAAATGATTAGTGAGCTCAACAATTTTTTCCAAATGTTTTTAAAGCTTTCCAATTACTTAAATTACTTTTACATAGGAATTTTATATATAAAACATTTTAACATGGGACTCTGAGTTTTTTACCAGGATTCCTGCATTTCCAGATTCCCCCAAAAAATGAAAATGAAAAAAAAATGACAGCATGGCTTTTTCAAAGATTTTAGAATCTTTGGTATAACGTAAGTTTTCTTCATTTGCTTAAAGTCTTCTGCAGCATCTCTGCTTTAGTAGGCTTAGGCCAAAATAACGGAATAGACTGGGTGTCTCAAAAAACAGAAATTTATTTTCTCATAGTTCTGGAGCCTGGAAAGTCCGAGATCCAGATTCTGGCAGGATTTAAGATTCAGTTTCTGGTGAGAGCTTTCTTCCTGGTTTGTATATAGTTGCCTTCTCACTGTGTCTTCACAAAGGGAGAGAGACAGACAGAGAGAAACAGAGAGAAAGGGACAGGGCACTCTGGTGTCACTTCCTCTTTTTATAATGTCACCAGCTCCATTGGATTAATGGCCCATCTTTTTAACTTCATTTAACTTTTAACATCCCCATCACAGGCCAGCCTCATCTCCAAGTATAGTCACACTGGGGATTATGACTTCAACATTTGAATTTTGTAGAGGCTTCAATTCATTGCACAGCAATTCCCATTATGAATAGTCTAGTTTCTACTTTCATAACTTCTGGGGGACAAGGAGCTCATTTGCTTGCCTAGCCTGTCTTTTTAAATTTTGACATAAACAACTGCTCGAATGTTTCTTTTTCTAAAATTTAGGAAGCACATGTCTCTTGAAAATTTTCATTTATGGTTTCCTGATCTCCCTTTAGAATTGTGTTAATCAATCTGCTTATGTAAATGGCTTGGTTCTGTAGCTGATGTATAGAGGTTTCTGAATAAGATATTATTATTCTTTTGTAAAACAGTCACTGACTTAAAGATATAGGGCATGTGCTCCATTCCAAATTCCCAGATTCTGCACACTAAACTTCCTCAGTTCTTTCAACTGTCTTATCTGGTACTTTTTTATTCTGATAGATGTTCTCTTATTATTGCAGTCTCTCCTCAAATTGTGACCATCTTAACTTTATAAACAGTGAGTAGTTAGAGTTGACTAACTCAGAGAAGAATGTAAGTACCACCTCCATCATTCTAGATAGTTTATTTCCATTAATTCAGCCTAAGATGGAATTTATTTTTTGCTATTGATGATTATTGTTCACTGCTCACTTATCCTGTGTTGTGTCAGCTGAAATTCCTCAGTCTTTCCTTCATATGCTGCTGCTTAGCCACAGTACTCCTGTTCTTTAAGTGATTGATTACATTTTTGAATATAGAGTAAGGCAAGGGATTTTTCCTATTTAAAACCTATCTTATCAGAGCCATTCCTATTTAAGATGCTGTTGGATTTGCAATGATGAGCCTTTTCTGAAGCTCAGTCACAGTTTCAAGTTTGCAGTAAGCATCTCATGCTATACAGAGAAATCCTGAGCCAAAATGAGAGATATATATGGTTTCCTTGTTACATGATGCTTTCAAGATACGTCTGGCCTACATTTAGTTACTTAAGCAACAACTGGAGTAAAATGTAGGTCTAAAGTGATGTGAAGTGTCTAATACAGTCCCATATATAACTAGCTTTGTGACTTTGAGCAATTCTCTTAGGTGTTTAAATCATCTGTGGTTCATTTTCTTCATGTATAAGAGAGTATAATAATATCAGGGCTTTCCTGGAGGCTCAGTGGTACAAAATCCACCTGTCAATGCAGGAGCCATGGGTTCAATCCCTGGATCAGGAGAATCCTCTGGAGAAGGAAATGGCAATCCACTCCAGTATTTTTGCCTGGAGAATCCCACTGATAGAGGAGTCTGGTGGGCTGCAGTCCATGGGGTCACAAAAAGAGTCAGACATGACTTAGCAACTAAATAACAAATTACTAAAATTACTTTTACATAGGAATTTTATATATAAAACATTTTAACATGGGACTCTTTGAGTTTTTTACCAGGATTCCCGCATTTCCAGATTCCCCAAAAAAATGAAAATGAAAAAAAAATGACAGCATGGCTTTTTCAAAGATTTTAGAATCTTTGGTATAACATAAGTTTTCTTCATTTGCTTAAAGTCTACCTGCCCTACTTATCTTCCAGGACTATTATGAATATATCATATTGACATTTGTGGATAGTCTACCTAAGAATTAAGCCAAATTAGAGGAAATAAGAGTTAAGATATGACAAAAAATATCTCTGCTTTTGATAGTCTGAGAACATAAGTACAGCAATACTTGAAGTCCTGGAAATTCCAGGTACATTTTTTAAAAAATCCAGTTTAGTTGGGTTTCTGTCCCTTACATATGAAAATGTACTGAATAAAACATGCAGAGTAGGGCAAGGATGATTTGATCAAGATAATAATTGAGATGATAATCCCTGAGAGTTCAAGTGTCTATGCTTCTTTTCTTTAGTCAAGGCATATGTAAGGTAGAGTAAAGAAATAGCAATGAGACACATGTAGAGGCTCCAAAAATGGGAAAATTACTTTGAATTCATCTCTTGAGTAGTCTATTAATTACTTGAGAGGGAGCATGGCTCTTTGGGACAGACCAGGGATTCACCTTCTCCCTACATAGTGGTGATGGGAGCAGCTTTTCACTATTACATCATTTACATCTTACTAGGCTAACATTTTCAAACAGAATGCCATATTCTCTAGGATGAAGAATCTGTGCTTTATTCAACATTTTCTTTCCCTTTTTGCCATCTCTCCTCTTTTGCCATTACTCTTATCTGAAAGTACCAACATAAACCTGAATTCAACACACTAAGCATCTCCTTTTCCACCCACAGTGACCCTTACAAAGATAACATTGAGGGAGACAGAGATTAAGAGAGATTTATTTCTTATTAGACTCAAAATAGTTTCCACGGAGCTCATCCTGATTATACTGTGAGATTTTTAACTCACTTGGCTTTAATTTTCTCACCTATGAAATGAGGAAATTGGATGATTTAGTCATTTTGGGGGATTACTATCTGAAAACTCAACTCATTAGGCTTTTCCTGCCAGGTTGTACTTCCTGAGAACAGATAGTCCAAGGTGGCCTCAGTCTCATCCAAATATCAGATTAAAATATGGAATTTCCCCCCACAAAAGTGCATGTATGTTTGCACACAAAATGTTTATAAATACTTTCAGAGAATCCAGAACTTTCTGAAGTTCGTGCATGGCTCACCAGTAAAAACTCATGCACAGAAAGATATCGAAGAATCTTTTTACTCCAATAGTTTTTCTCTTAAGTGGTCAGCATGCTTTGCCCAAGGCAAAATTATGTGTGGACACCCACACTCTTTCCATTCCTATTCAGTCTCCCTTTCCTTTCAATTGTCTTGATACTGCTAGGGTCTCTACTTAGAACAGATTTGCTTGACTAACCTATACAAAGTATGGTATATGAGGCTATCTATACATGTTATGCTTCTCAACAGAGTCTGCTTTTGCAAAAAGGACACAGAAGAGGAACAATAACAACAAAAAAATTTCTGAAATACTTACTTTTCAGACCTGGTGGCAGGTTTGTGAATGAACTTTTGAGTGTTATAATATTAGTACTGAGTTCTACATTATGCAAGATAAATGACTTTCTAGTCTGTTTATGGATAAGAGTGTTTCTTTCTCTGGTAGTCATTGTCCACATATGTATGTCTGAATACAGACTGTATAAACTGATCTTGGTGGGCTTCAGCTGAGTCCCTTATTACTAAAGGTCTAGTACAATAGATATCCTTCCTAACTGTGCATGCATGTGTGTTCAGTCGCTTCAGTCATGTCTGATTCTTTGCTACTTCTGCCCATGGGATTCTCCATGCAAGAATACTGAGTGGGTTGCCACGCCCTCATCCACAGGATCTTCCTAACCCAGGGATAGAACTCAGGTTGCCTGCATTGCAGAGGGATGTTTTTACCACAAGCCAGCGAGGAAGACCACCCTTCCTAACTACTTATGCTAATTATAAGGACTTAAAATAAGAAAAAATAAAATCACCTTTGCTTTGGATTCTGGTTAGAGTGTGTAGATCTTTTACTATGTTCCCTTGGGTGTTATTTTTATTGCAAAATCCAATGTTCATTTACATTTACACTGTTGATTTTAGTATAATATTCTTGGATATTTTCAAAATAACAAAATAGGCTCCCTTCAGACCCTAAACATGTCCTAATACATGATAACCACTATTTATTACTTTTAACACTGTATTATGGACCATATATCTTTATTATCTAGATAAAGGATGAAAATTCAATGAACAAATTAAAATTTACTGATTGGTTTTGTAGGAGAGTAGGATCTTGAATAAATTGGCTCTTTTTATTTGGCCACTGGACTATTTGTCTGGAATATAAACAACTTTCCACCAACTCCCCTCTACCTTTTTGCTAGATTCAGTAAACTTCTGTAATGTGAATACTGTTTTATTACTTTCTTCCAAAGAAACACAAAATTATATCAGATACAGGTGTCTGATAAAAATGAAAGCTTTGGCAAAGAAGGAAGGAGGTAAGTAGATTATCTACCTTAAGACTGCTTGGAATTTTGGTATTTAGAGGTACATTTCAGTCCATTTAGAACTACTTGGGCATTCCCTAAATATGGAATCTCCTTTATGCTGTAATCCCATAATACCTAGACAAAGATAATTTTTCTTTTGGCCTTGAGAATCTGATGAATGTACACTTATAGGTACTTTTATTGTCTCTATATTTATAATGATTAATAGAATTTGGTTGAAATATTATCAACAGATACCACTATATCCTGAGAATCAATAATGATATTCTCTCTCCTGAAATCGTAATTTCAAAACTCCAAACCAATCCTCAGCATTTCTTGACTATCAAAACTGTGTAACTTGGGGAAAGTTAGATAACATCTCTGAATCTGTCTTTTTCTAGTTATAAATTGGGGACAAATATTACCTAAAATATAAGGTTGTTTTGATAAGTAAATAATGAAATGTAAAACAGGTATTATAGTGCCTGGAACACTGTCAAACCTCAGGTCATGAAATATCCTCCCCTTTCACACCAAAAAGTGCTTTACTTTAAGTAGGAATAAGTATAATTAGTATTTTAACTGATAACTGCCCCAGGAAAACAATTTAGGTACCTATTTTTAATGCACTTAATCTGTTAATTGCAGATTAAAACACATTTTATTTATACATTTATAAATGATGATGTGTTATTTTCATGAATGATAATGTGTTAATTCTATAAAATTCCATAAAAAGGCATAAAGCATTCTGCAGATTATGCAAAGCTAAACAACTTCTGGCAATGAATAAATTGGAAAGGGAGAACCCTTGGTAGTTAAAATTGCAGATATGATGGTAATAATATGTTTTGAAAAACTATATTAATGATAATTTATATTATACCATGTAATATTTTATGTACAACAGAAGTGTTAAATTGAAACTTAGTAATGTTAGAATTGTGAGGCAAACGACCTCATGAAGAAATATTTATTAAAAAGAAAATTATCTCCTTGAGGTAATAATAAGAGCTCAAACTTTTACTTCCACATTAGTATATTTTATATTTCAGAATTTGAGAAATAATGAAGAATTATCTTGATCTGTAGATCTGTATCCTTAGCTTGAAAGAGCCTGACTTTCTTTCAGTAAATCTAACTCAAAATATCCACTCCTTATATGACTGACTAACACTTTCACTTTATACACACACACACACACACACACATACTTACACAGACACACAAATACATAGTTTTTGTTCAATCACTAAATCATATCCAACTCTCTGGGACCCAATGAATTGCATCACACCAGGCCTCCCTGTCACTCACGATCTCCCAGAGTTTGCCCAAGTTCATGTCCATTGAATCAGTGATGCCAACCCACCATCTCATCCTCTGTCATCCTCTTCTCCTCCTGCCTTCAATCTTTCCCAGCATCAGGGTCTTTTCCAATGAGTCAGTTCTTCACATCAGGAAAGACCATGGCCTCAACTATACGGAAATATGTCAGCAAAGTGATGTCTTTGTTCTCTCATACACTGTCTTGGTTTGTCATAGCTTCCTTGCCAAGAAGTAGTTGTCTTCTAATTTCATGGCTTCAGTCACCACTTGTAGCGATTTTAGAGTCCAAGAAGAGGAATCTGTCACTGCTTCCACCTTTTCCCATTCTATTTGCCCTGAAGAGATGGGACTGGGTGCCATGATCTTAGTTGTTTTTTTTTTTTAATATTGAGTTTTAAGCTGGCATTTTCACTCTCCTTTTTCATGTTCATCAAGATGCTCTTTAGTTCTTCTTCAATTCCTGCCATTAAATGGTATCATTTGCATATCTGAGGTGGTTGATATTTCTCCTAGCAATCTGATTCCAGCTTGTAACTCATCCAGCCCAGCATTTTGCATGATGTGCCCTGCATGTAAGTTAAATAAACAGGATGGCAATAAACAGTCTTCTCATACTCTTTTCTCAATTTTGAACCAGTCAGTTATTTCATATAAGGCTCTAACTGTTGTTTCTTAATATGCATACTGATTTCCCAGGAGACAGGCAAGATGATCCGGTATTCTCATCTCTTTAAGAGTTTTCCAAAGTTTGTTATGATCCACATAGTCAAGGGCTTTAGCAAAATCACTGAAACAGAGGCAGATTATTTTTGGAATTCCCTTGCTTTCTCTATGATCCAGTGAATGTTGGCAATTTGATCTCTGGTTCCTCTGCCTTTCCTAAACCCCAATTGAACATTTGGAAGTTCTCATTTCATGTACTGCTGAAGCCTAGCTTGAAGGATATTGAGCATAACCTTGCTAGCATGTAAGATGAGTGCAACTGTCAGGTAATTTGAACATTCTTTAGTATTGCCCTTCTTGGGAATTGGGATAAAGATTGACTTTTCCCAGTTCTGTGGCCACTGATGAGTTTTCCAAATTTGCTGGCATATTGAGTACAGCACTTTACCAGCATCATCTTTTAGGATTTTAAATAGCTCTGCTGGAATTCCATTATCTCCACTAACTTTGTTGGCAGCAGTACCTCCTAAGGCCCACTTGACTTCACACTCCAGAATGTCTGGCTCTGGGTGAGTGACCACACCATTCTGGTTACCCAGGTCAACTTTTCTGTACAGCTGTTTTGTACAGTTCTTCTGTGTATTCTTGCCATCTCTTCTTGATCTCATCTTCTTTGATAAGGTCTTTACTGTTTCTGTCCTTTATTGTGCCCATCTTTGGATGAAATGTTACTTTGATATCTCACATTTTCTTGAAGAGATCTCTAGTCTTCCCCCTTCCATTTTTTTCTTAATTTCTTTGCATTGTTCATTAAATAAGGCTTTCTTTTCACTCCTTGCTATTCTCTGGATCTCTGCATTCAGTTGGGTTTACTTTTCCCTTTCTCCCTTGCTTTTGGCATCTCTTATATCCTCAGCTGTTTATAAAGCCTCCTCAGACAACCACTTTTCATTTCCTTATCTTTGGGATTTTTAAAAATTTTTCTTTACTTTATTGTGTTGGTTTTGCCATACAATGACATGAAACCACCATGGGTTTACATATGCTCCCCCTCCAGAACCCCCCTCCCTCCTCCCTCCTGATTCCCTCCCCCCGGAACATCTCGGTGCACCAGCCTCTTTGGGATTTTTTTTTCCACTGCCTCTTGTACAATATTATGAATCTCTTTCCATAGTTCTTCAGGCACTCTGTTTACTAGACCTAATCCCTTGAATCTATTTGTCACCTTTACTGTGTATTCATAGGGGATGTAATTTATATTATACCTGACTGGCCTAGTGGTTTTCCCTGCTTTCTCTAATTTAAACCTGAATTTTGCTATAAGGAGTTGATAATCTGAGCCACAGTCAGCTCCAGGTCTTGTTTTTACTGACTGTATACAGCTTCTCCATCTTTGTCTACAGAGAGTGTAATCGATCTGATTTTGGTATTGACCATTTGGTGATGGCCATGTGTAGAGCCATTTCTTGTGTTGTTTAAAAAGGGTGTTTGCTATGATCAGTGTGTTCTCTTAGCAGAATTCCCTTAGACTCATTTTGTACTCCATGGCCAAACTTCCCTGTTATTCCAGGTATCTTTTGACTTCCTACTTTTCCATTCCAATCCCCTATAATGAATAGAACATCTTTTTTGGTGTTACTTTCAGGAAGTTTTGTAGGTCTTCATAGAACTGATCAACTTTAGTTTCTTCAACATCCGTGATAAGAGCATAGACTTGGATTACTGTGATGTTGAATGATTTGCCTTGGAAATGAACGGAGATCATTCTGTCATTTTTGAGATTATGCTCAAGTATGGTATGTTAGACTCGTTTATTGATATGAGGGCTCCTCCATTTTTTCCCTAAGGAATTCTTGCCCACAATAGTAGATATAATGGTCATCTGAATTAATATCACCCATTCCCATCCATTTTAGTTCACTGATTCCTAAGATGTTGATGTTTACTCTTATCATCTCCTGCTTGACTATGTCCAATTTATCTTGATTCATGGACCTAATATTCCAGGTTCCTATAAAATCCTGTTCTTATAGCATTGAATTTTACTTTTACCATCAGGCACATCTACAACTGAGCATGGATTCCGCGTTGGCCCAGCTGCTTCATTCTTTCTGGAGCTATTAGTAGTTGTCTTCTGCTCTTCCAAGTAGTCTATTGGACACCTTCCTATATGGGAGGCACATCTTTCAGTGTCATGTTTTTTATTGCCTTTTTATACAGTTCATGGGGTTTTCATGGCAAGAATACTGGAGTGGTATGACATTTCCTCATCCATACCTGGAGTAACAGGAAATTTTGGCCTTGGAGTATGGAATGAAGCAGGGCAAAGGCTAACAGAGTTTTGCCAAGAGAATGCACTGGTCATAGCAAACACCCTTTTCAAACAACACAGGAGAAGACACATAGACATCACCAGATGGTCAATACCAAAATCAGATTGATTATATTCATTGCAGCCAAAGATGGAGAAGCTCTATAGAGTCTCCAAAAACAAGACTGGGAGCTGAATGTGGCTCAGATCATGAATTCCTTATCGCCAAATTGAGATTTAAATTGAAGAAAGTAGGGAAACCACTAGACCATTCAGGTATGACCTAAATCAAATCTCTTACAATTATACAGAGGAAGTGACAATTAGATTCAAAGGATTAGCTCTGATAAACAGAGTGCCTGAAGAACTATGGAAGGAGGTTCGTGACACTGTACAGGAAACAGTGACCAAAACCATCCCCAAGGAAAAGAAAGGCAAAATGGCCATCTGAGGAGGCCTTACAAATATCTTTGAAAAGAAGAGAAGTGAAAGGCAAAGGAGAAAGGGAAAGATATACCCATTTGAATGCAGAGTTCCAAAGAATAGCAAGGAGAGGTAAGAAAGCCTTCCTCATCGATCAGTGCAAAGAAATAGAGGAAAAAATAGAATGGGAAAGACTAGAGATATCTTCAAGAAAATTAGAGATACCAAGGGAATATTTCATGAAAAGATGGGCTCAATAAATGACAGAAATGGTATGGACCTAACAGAAGCAGAATATATTAAGAAGAGGTGGCAAGAATGCACAGAAGAACTATACAAAGAAGATTTTCATGACCCAGATAATCACGATGCTGTGATCAGTCCCCTATAGCCAAACTTCTTGGAGTATAAAGTCAAGTGGGCCTTAGGAAGCATCACTATAAACAAAGCTAGTGGAGGTGATGAATTTCCAGTTGATCTATTGTAAGTCCTAAAAGATGATGCTGTGAAAGTGCTGTACTCAATATGCCAACACATTTGTAAACCTCAGTGGTGGCCACAGGAATGGAAAAGGTCAGTTTTCATTCCAATCCTAAAGAAAGGCAATGCCAAAGAATGCTAAAACCACTACACAATTGCACTCATCTCACATGCTAGCAAATTTATGCGGAAAATTCTCCATGCCAGGCTTTAACTGTACATGAACAGTGAGCTTCCAGATATTCAAGCTGGTTTTAGAAAAGTCAGAGGAACCAGAGATCAAAGTGCCAACATCCGTTGGATCATGGGAAAAGTAAGAGAATTACAGAAAAACTCCTACTTTTGCTTTATTGACTATGCCGAAGACTTTGATAGTGTGGATCACAACACACTGGGGAAAACTCTTAAAGATATGGAAATACAAGACCACTTGACCTGTCTCCTGAGAAATCTGTATGAAGGTCAAGAAGCAACAGTTAGAACTGGACTTGAAACAACTGAATGGTTCCAAATCGGGAAAGGATTACTTCAAGGATGTATATCATCACCCTTCTTATTTAACTTACATGCAGAGTACATCATGAGAAACGCTGGACTGGATGAAGCACAAACTGGAATAAAGATTGCTGGGAGAAATATTGATAACCTCAGATACGCAGATGACACCACCCTTATGGCAGAAAGTGAAGAGGAACTAAAGAGCCTCTTGATGAAAGTGAAAGAGGAGAGTGAAAAAGTTGGTTTAAAGCTCAACATTCAGAAAACTAAGAGCATGGAATCCAGTCCCATCATTTCATGGCAAATAGATGGGGAAACAGTAGATAGAGTGGCTGACTTTATTTTGGGGGGCTCCAAAATCACTGCAGATGGTGACTGCAGCCATGAAATTAAGACACTTACTCCTTGGAAGGAAAGTTATGACCAACCTAGACAGCATATTAAAAACGAGAGACATTAGTCAAGTCTATGTATGGATGTGATAGTTGGACTGTAAAGAAAGCTGAGTGCCAAAGAATTTATGCTTTTGAGCTGTGGTGTTGGAGAAGGCTCTCGAGAATCCCTTGAACAGCAAGGAGATCCAACCAGTCCATCCTAAAGGAGATAAGTCTTGGATGTTCATTGGAAGGACTGATGTTGAAGCTGAAACTCCAAACTTGGCCACCTGATGCGAAGAGCTGACTCATTTGAAAAGACCTTGATGCTGGGAAAGATTGAGGGCAGGAGGAGAAGGGGACAACAGATGATGAGATGGCTGTATGGCATCACCGACTCAATGGACATGACTTTGGGTAAACTCCAGGAGTTAGTGATGGACAGGGAGGCCTTGCGTGCTGCAGTCTATGGGGTCACAAAGACTCCAACAAGACTGAGTGGCTAAACTGAACTGATTATTTACTTATTGAAATCCTGCTATTCTTAATAGACTCAGCCTACTCTCTCCTTCCCCTGTAGTGCTTTCCTGAGTTCCATCCTGAATTTCCACTTCTTACCCTGGTCATTACCTGACTTCTGCTGTGAAATCTTGCAACCTTAAATGTGACATTATTAGGCCCTTATCACATATATGTTGCTTCATATTTGTGGCAATTGCATAATGTCTTATCTGGCTAACTTGATGCTTAAAATTTTTTCGGAGGTGGTACACTGCCCCTTGCTATTACTCCCTTACCACACTTTCCCCCTCATTCTCTCCTCCCAAGCTGCATTTGATCCACTAGTCTTCATTTAGCAATTTTTAAATAAATATTTGCTGAATGGAGTGTGAGATGGAAAGAGCATCACAATAAACTCTAGAGAAACCCAAAGCAAATAGAAACTTTTCTTAAAATAAACAAAGCATTACCCCCATATTCTGCCAGACCTTGGAGTACAGAATAAAAAGACAAAGCAGGGGTAATATATTTTGGTCTATTGTCAGCATACTTGACTTAAGGCAAATTTAGATTAATTAACTCTCCCCCCCCCCTTTATATTTTCTCCAACTAGCTCAGGACTATTTTTACCATAGATATCCTAGTGCAAAGTCATTAAAGACTTTTTTTTTTGCTGCTTAGTTTTCCCAACCTGGAATCGCTTCAGTTTTTCTTTATGACTTGTTCCCATCATCTACTTCTGTCTTTTCAATTCTAATTAACTCATTTACACTAAGATTTTTAAGCAAGTGCATTTTTAAGTGAGCATCATGATTTGAAAATCAACTTTAAAAAGAAGAAAATGCTTACCTCCAAAGGGCTGGTGTTTCAGAAATTAGTGAAGGAAGCATATTAAAGCAGAGCCCTACAGGTTCTCCATATAGTATATCACACAGATATGTTCTAGTGTGAGACTGGACCTGCACTAACATACTTCTTTCTCCTATGGCCTACCTGAAAAACTCCCTCACTCTGATCTAAAGAGCAAGTCTTGGGAATTGCCTTTTGCTGTCTCTTGTTCATCTTCCAATGGTTCTGAAGGTGGTAATGGTGGTAGGGTATGTGTGTATGTTCATTCACTATCAGTATCAGTATCAGTTCAGTCACTCAGTCATGTCTGACTCTTTGCAACATGCCAGGCCTCCTTGTCCATTACCAACTCCCAGAGTTTACCCAAGCTCATGTCCATTAAGTCAGTGATGCCATCTAACCATCTCACCCTCTGTCGTCCCTTCTCCTCCTGCCTTCAATCTTTCCCAACATAAGGGTCTTTTCAAATAAGACAGCTCTTTGCATGAGGTGGCCAAAATATTGGAGTTTCAGCTTTAACACCAGTCCTTCCAATGAACACCCAGGACTGATCTCCTTTAGGATGGACTGGTTGGATCTCCTTGCAGTCCAAGGGACTCTCAAGAGTCTTCTCCAACACTGCAATTCAAAAGCATCAATTATTCAGTGCTCAGTTTTCTTTATAGTCCAACTCTCACATCCATACACAACTACTGGAAAAAACCATAGCCTTGACTAGATGGACCTTTGTTGACAAAGTAATGTCTCTGTTTTTTAATATGCTATCTAGGTTGGTCATAACTTTCCTTCCAACGAGTAAGTGTCTTTCAATTTTATGGTTGCAATTACCATCTGAAGTGATTTTGGAGCCCCACAAAATTAAGTCTGCCACTGTTTACACTGTTTCCCCATCTATTTGCCATGAAGTGATGGGGCCAGATGCCATGCTCTTAGTTTTCTGAATGTTGAGCTTTAAGCCAACTTTTCCACTCTCCTCTTTCACTTTCATTAAGAAGCTCTTTAGTTCTTCTTCACTAAGTCACGTTCAATTCTTTGCAACCCTATGGACTGCAGCCTTCCAGGCTCTTCTGTCCATGGGATTCTCCAGGCAAGAATACTGGAGTGGGTTACCATTTCCTCCTTTAGGGGATCTTTTCAACCCAGGGATCAATCCACATCTCCTGTGTCTCCTTCACTGCCAAGTGGATTCTTTACCACTGAGCCCCTGGGAAATCCCATTGGTAGAGTATTAGGTGCCTAATACAGTATGGTGCTAAACTCTGGGGCTCCAAGGTTCTATCTTCAAGAGGTTGTGACTACGAATATTGGCTACAGAAAACAAGCCTCTTTTCACCCAGTCCTCCCTAAACTGAGAGGAAATGAGTGCTTACCTACACTTCCTGGTCAAAAGGGTACTGAGGGAAATGGGGAGTGGGTGGACAGAAAAAGATGAGTTAAGTATCTCCAAACCTCTTAAGGAGTAGGGTATTTATTTCATTGCTAGGACTTTTAAGATTTAAACATAAAAGGATACTCTAGGCAGAGGTCATCCCTAGCTTGACCTCTCCTATTTGGAACTACCCAAGGGACATCCTTAGACAGGGTGTGTCCACTTTGGTACTTTAACATAGTAACTGAGGGTCTGTGAAAAAGATAACAGTGAAGATTACAGTGATCCACTATCTATGCATGGGGCCAAAGGAAACCTTGTTTCAGAAAGAGGCTGCCTTCACAAACAGGCTGTGTATTACTAAAGTGTCAAAGCTGAGTGCAACCACAAGATTGGAAGACAATGCACTGTGGTCCTATAAATAGAAATGAGAATTTCTTTGTTGAGTGTGAAGCTTTTCAGACTATATGTGCAGCCCATAGTGTTAGCCCTGCATCATTGATCATAGAGAGAGTACATGCACATGTGCTAGTTCAAGCTGCCCGTGGAAAACGGAAATGTTCAGTGTTCAGAGTAGCTTGCATAATTCACTCTGACCTCTCACTATCATGTTTTTCAATATGATAGTGGTTAGGCAATGCAGATAATTTTTTTCTTTTTTATCTTGCTTTCTTCATTTTTGTTTTGGCTTTCTTTTATTTTGTTTTCTATTTACTCTTTCCTTCCAACCTCTTTCCCTCCTTTCTTTCTCTTGTGTCTTTCTTCCCTTCTTTCTTGTGGAGATTTGTAGTGAAAAGAGATCAGATTAGTTTTTCTCAGAACAAAGAGCTTAAATTGATGCACAGAGCAGTAGCATCCGTGTTGGAGTGGCTGTCACATGAATTATTTGGATATCTCTGGAGAAAACAGAAAGAAACTGAAACGGTAAGCTCAGTTTTTAAATGCATTTTAACTGTTATCTGTGTCTTTCACCTTTGATGTCTTTGATCCATCTCTTCACACCAGATTCAGGGTAAACTCTCAGATCTAAGGGTGGCATGGATATAGTAAGCCTGGACCATCCTTGTATGTCATTTTCTTGGTGCTTGAACAAACAAAAATAATTGTACAGTTGGCTACCTGAGGTGGGAGGGAGGAAGAATCTTTGAACTTGGAGAAATATAAGTTTGACATAGAGAGGTTTTTCATGATGTGTTTCCATCAGTTGATATTGAATAAAAATAGCCTTATGAACATTCATGATTTAATCAACTCTGTAGTAAGTAGAGTTGCTTATATGAATGTACAGGATTGTTTTTATCTACTTTTTGCTATAACTCTTTGGGGATGATATTTTTAGCTGCCAAAATGTTAAATTTGTGTCATTTTCAAAATGAGCTATAATTAGGAAAACAAGAGGACCCTTACCAACATGAATGTGTGTTCCTATTAGATTGTATATGTTACATATTTTCACTCTAAATTATAATTTAAATTATAATAAATGTTAGCTATAGAGAATTATCTTTCAAACAAAATGTTTCAGTAAGAAAAAACATAACAGATACAGTTGCTCATATATAAGCTGTATCTATCAGGATAAATAATCAGCATATTTATAAAGTCAACAATGGATAAAATTTTTGAATTAAATTTGTGTTGTTATACATTTATAATTGGCAACTTATTTTGACAAAATGTAAGTGAGATTGTTTTCTGGTTTGCATGTTGTTTTTCTTTTGTGCTCAGAGAGAAAATATCAATAAAGCTTTACCCTCAAAATTTCAAATTCCCTGGGTTGGGAAGATCCCCTGGAGAAGGGAATGGCCACCCAACCAGTATTCTTGCCTGGAAAATCCCATGGATGGAGGAGCCTGGTGGGCCCCAATCCATGGAGTTGCAAAGAGCTGGACACGACTGAGCAACTAACACACTCATACTCAAATTTTAAGTGATGAGCATATTAATAGTATGTAACCATTAGAAACTGCATCCCTAGATTAAAAGAAAGGAAATGATAGATTTTTATGGTGCAACAAGACCGAAGTTTAAATTCTAAATGATTTTCCTCCTCCCTTCTCTGCTGTTTACAGTGGTGTGCAAGAACTTCATATTATAATGCTGCAATATTTCCAAGGAAGAAAAATGTTATAATTTTATTAAACTAGCAAAGCAACATTTATTTGTTAGAAAGTTTTGTGTCATTCAGCAAGGAGTATATATTTCTGAATGTTTTAGTTGCTGTAAATCTCAAAAATATGGTGGCAAAAGCACCAATCTTATAGATGGGATTTAAGTTTTACAGCCCAGGGAAAGATCCCATACTAGTGAATATTTGGAATACATAAATGCTATCCTCCAAGAAGTCTGTGCCAGAGGGAGAAATTTTTTTTAATTACAAAATTTTCTTTGCATTTGTGAACACATGTACTACTCTGCCTTGCTAATGTTTACAGTAACATTTCTGTGAGACAGGAATCATCTAGTGTATCTATTCTGTTGGGGCCAGCATAATATAGTACAGAACATTGTAAAGGTGAATAAACACATGAAGGTCATTGACTCTTCCAAAAAGTTCACTGAATTTCCACTTAGGGATTCGTAGGAATGAATGAACTCAATTATCCCCCTAAGCACTAGGTTCAGTTCAGTTCAGTTGCTCAGTTGTGTCCGACTTTTGGTGATCCTGTGGACTGCAGCATGCCAGGCTCCCCTGTCCATCACTGACTCCTGGAGCTTGCTCAAATGCATGTCCATCGAGTTGGTGATGGCATCCAACCATTTCATCCTTTGTCTTCCACTTCTCCTGCCTTCAATCTTTTCACGCATCAGGGTCTTTTCTAATGAGTCAGTTCCTCGAATCAGGTGGCCAAAGTATTGGAGCTTCAGCTTCAGCATCAGTCCTTCCAACGAATATTCAGGACTGATTTCCTTTACGATTAACTAATTTGATCTCCTTACACTAGATAGCTGAAATTTAAAGGAGAAACAAGCATGCTTTTTGTCTTTCTCTAATAGACACTTTTGGCACCAATCAGATGCATAAACCTGAGAAGAGAATTTAAATTCTTCTTCTGACCCATTATTTAATCCTGGAAGAGTGACCATAGAAAATCTTATTTCCCTTGCTCATTAAAGTGACATCCCCAAAGGCTTCCTCTTATGCCATAGGTCTCAAGAATCAGTCACCAGAACCCTAGTCAGAGAACATGATATTACTAGAGACATACTTGAATCTTGTCATTCACAGGATCAGTGCCAAACATTAAGACTGTTTTATGATTTAAGAAGTGACATAGATCATCAGTTTGCATTTTACAACTGGAAAAACTGAGGCCCAAAGAGTTGAAGTGAATGGATTAAGTACCACTGTGAGTCTGTAACAGAGAAAATGCTGGATTCTAAGTCTAATGACACTTTGTCCAGTGCTCATTTCACTTTACTACCTATCAAGGCTTGAAGATTAACAGACACAGGCATTTTGTTTTATTGGGAAATGTTAAAAAAAAGATGCCATTTTGAAATCACTCAAGAACTCAATACTGGGGTCACAATTAAGGCTTCTCCCAAGGGCCCTGATAACATAGCAAACCTTAATTTGCTTGGGTTTACCACTGTTTCCTACTGTGCTGAGGGAAAAAAAATTCAAAATGCAAGTTGATATACCCTAAGTGCCATGATATAACACTACCACAGACCTGGCCATGGACTGAATGCTCTTGTGCTATATTGAGTGCCAGGGCATAAATTTGGCCAAACTAAAGGCAGAAGAGAGTACTAAGAAATACCTGAGGCCTAGGAGATTCCAAATTTGAGAAGAAAATCAATATTACAGAGTATCTGCTTGGCAAAAACAGGTATATGGGGCTTAGGATAAAGTGTGAGGAAGCTAAATATTATAATAATTGTTGGTCTGTGAATCCCAAATAGGATGCAGTAGTTAATGGCCTGGCTATAATTAATATTTATCATATAAGAGGGTGATAATCTGAGATTTGAAAATTGAAGTGGGTTCTCTTGGTATAGTCATTGAAAGACGATTAGGAGTAGAAAGTGTACTTCACAGACATCACTTTCATTTACAGCAACAGCTGCATTAGCTAGATGCAGATAAACTTCTTGAGAAATAATCAGATGTACATAATCTTAACCAAAATCATCTGTATAGACTATGGAGATTTGGGTAGGCACCTTGGTGGCTCAGATGGTAAATAATCCACCTGCAATGCAGGAGATCCAGGTTCAATCCCTGGGTCAGGAAGATCCCTTGACAGTGGGCATGACAATCCACTCCAGTGTTTTTGCCTAGAGAATTCTATGGACAGAGGAGACTGGCAGGCTACAGTCCATGAGGTAGCAAAGAGTCAGACAGGACTGAACAACCAACACTTTCACTTTCAAGAACTTGACTAATTGATTACCTAGTAAGGAAACCAAAGTTTAAATCATTGGCTATGATCAGTATATGGGTCACCTAGAAGCATGACTTGTGTCCAGAGCATAAACTAACGCTGCTCATTCAGGCTCAGTTGTATATAGATAGCATGATTACTGTTTTGTTAGGTACCTAAAATATATGCAAACAAGTCAAAAGTCCCTAAATCCCTTCCTTAATAATTGACTATATTTGTTTCTTCCAAGAGCTTTTACTCAATACAATGAATACTATTTATAGGTGACAATGACGAGGTTTTGTCCATATTAACAGCAGAAGAAATGTTTTAATATTGTTATATTTATAATTACTTAGCTAAAATTCCTTTCAACTTTACTTGGCAGATCAGATTCATGTATTTCTCGTAAGCTAACAAGATGGTACCAGATATTTCTTAAAAAAAAAAAAGAGAGATGCAGATGTATAGAACAGTCTTTTGGACTCTATGGGAGAGGGCAAGGGTGGGATGATATGGGAGAATGGCATTGAAACATGTAAATTATCATATGTGAAATCAATCGCCAGCCCAGGTTTGATAGTTGATACAGGGTGCTCAGGGCTGGTGCACCAGGATGACCCAGAGGGATGGAAACGGGAGGGAGGTGGGAGGGGGGTTCTGGAAGGGAAACACATGTATACTCATGGTGGATTCATTTCAATATATGGCAAAACTAACATGATAATATAAAGAAAAAATAAATAAATATTTTAAAAAAGCTAATGACATGTTTTATATTATAAAATAATTCTTCCAAGTCATTTATAAGATAACAGTAGTGATTTTGATTTACTATTTGGAGTAGTAAATCTTTTATAAATGACACAAAGTGACTTATGTTAATTGGATCTTTAAAAATTTGTTATCCTGAGTGGCTACTCTACTTTGAAGTGTCTGCCCAATGTTATGCTGAAAAAAGAATGCCATGCACAATATGGACTGATTTATTATTTATACAATTGATTTCATTTAAAAAATTCAGTTTCAAAACTGTAAAAGGACATGTTTTCTTGATATTTGTAATTAAGTTCACATCAATGGATATAATTAAGCCACCTTGATTATAGAGGTGAGTAAGACAGTGGCTCCAAACTACAGAAACAATTTGTGTTCTAAATTTACTATAACAGGTTGAAAATCTCTTTCTCTCTTTTCTCCTTGGAAAATGAAGTTGTTGAAACTAATGCAC
>ML663484.1:239712-317981 GCA_007570785.1 Antilocapra americana | reverse complement strand
GACATTAATATGCTGTGATATTAGTGAATCAAGGATATGTACTAGACATTCTTGTAAAGAATTTGAAACAAAAGACTGGTGTTATCTTTAAACACAATGATATGACAAACTTAGATAACTTGTATTAAAAATTCTTTTCAGAGGTACTCTAAGATATAAAGTTATGTTTATACATGCCTATCAGAGTGGAAAGTTAAATAATTATCCAAATAATTCAGTTAATGTTGATAAAGGAAGAGTATAACTTGGGTCCAATAAACAAACTTTTCTTTAGCAGACACAATGTTGTTCTCTTACTGTTTTCATCCAATATACTTGGTTAGTTTAAATATGTAAGTATAAAAATAATTTAGAAATTTCTATTTTTTTATTGGGTGGTAGGGATGTGCAGAGGGGATTTTTAAATCTATATTATCCTGTTCCTTATTAATTTTTATAACCAAGAATTTTACTGATTTGA
The DNA here is from genome assembly GCA_007570785.1 of Antilocapra americana. Taxonomy (NCBI): domain Eukaryota; kingdom Metazoa; phylum Chordata; class Mammalia; order Artiodactyla; family Antilocapridae; genus Antilocapra; species Antilocapra americana. Next base: position 317,521 of record ML663484.1, on the reverse strand, counting down.
TATTCTAAAGATATATTTGTCATTTTCTCAATATTTCCATGATAATAATATCAACAACATCTATTTCTATCTGTTTTGGTCCAATTTTGATTGGTATCGAATTTTTTTTCTTGTTTTCTTATTGTTGCTTAATCATTTCTTCCTTTCACCTTAATATTTTTTAACTCTAAAAGTACAAGTAGACCTCTTTTTTCTAAGAATGCTTGGCTTAGAGCTAGGTAGTACTAATTTTTAATACTTCATAAAACTAATTCAGTATAATAAGGGAAATTTCAGTCACTTGACCTAGCATTAATCTCTCTGTGGAAGAGCCACTGATGATACAAATACCCGGTTTGATTATCAAAATCAAGCAGTCCATGTCAAGACATCAGGTACAGTAATGTCTTTCCCTCCGAAAGTCTATGACTTCCAAATATTATCAGGACTAAAGAAATGAATTGCTTTAATTTCACATCAGTAGATATGATAAATTCACTCTGTTGATGCTCTACCTAGCTGAAGCACAATAGGAATATGACATACTGTGAAGCTATCAGTCTAGATAACCAATCCAAGTTAATTAGGGAAAGTAGATTTTTTTGGGCTGTGTTAATCAAAGTGTGTGATCATCCTCTTAATTTTGAGTTGCTCTGCTTTTCACTGACCATTTGCTGGAAGATCTTTTTCGTCACAGAAAATAGTGTAACGTTCATTCAATTTTGGACCATGAAAGTTGATTAAGCAAAGCATTGTAAAGACATTTTGCAATCAGCAGAGACAAGAGTGTTGTTTCTCAGAATTCATAGAGGATGGCCTGGAATATATTTTACATAAAATTACTTGCTAACAAGCATCTTGATTCAAAATTACAGTTGTAGTAATTGAACATTAAGAAATGTCACCTGTGTGTCTGAATCTTTTAGAGGGGGAAAAAAATCACTGAGGACGTTTAAAGCTGCTTGACCTCTGGGAATCAGTAAATTGAAAATCCCTGTGACATCTTTCAATAAGAAAGAGATGTTAAGGTTGATTAACCTGTATTATAAGTTGCTCCTTGACTGGGACTTGGGAAAAACATATAGAGCCAGAATAAAAACTTAGGCTAAACAAGTATCTGGAAAATATGCAGTGCAATCTCCAATATGCAGGATGCTTTAATACCCTGGATAGAGATGCAGTCTTTTCCTCAGCCTTTTTATTTAGTCACACATTTGTGAACTTGAAGCAAATATTTTGATATGAAATGAAAATGAAAGGTGAATCATCCTAATAAACTCATATCCAAAGACTTATGATACTGCCTTGGAAATTTTAATTCTAATCTAGTAATGAATTCATGCATTAACCCTCTTGTCATATTGGGCCAAAGAATGTACAATACTCTTATGTAATAGTAATCAATTTAGTATCTTTTCCCATGAAATTTTAGCATTTTTATTAAAAAAGATGGATTCTTTAATAGTGTATTTCCAAAATAATATTTTAATTTCACATTACCCTCTTTTAGATTTGAAAAATTCATTTGGAATATAAATTAATTTTGATTTGCTCAGTCTCACTCTTAAGCATGTTGATTTTATTATCCTCATGAAAAATTCTGAGTCTTTGGCTTTCTTCTGTTATTACAATTCTGGGAGACCAGTCTAGTTTTTATAAGGAAGGAAAAATAATCAGAATTTTCCAATATCATTTATGAGTTTAGGTATACACTTAGTGGTTCCAAAATCCTCCTCAAAGCTCAAGCTGTGAACTCTGTGGTCTGAGGGTCAATATCAAATTCAGGCTATCCTTGAGCTGTTTTCTCCCCAAAGAACTAATGCACTATTCAAAATCATGTATCTTTCTAGTAATGACTCGAGAAAAAAACTACTAAATAATTAGTAAGCTACCTATAGCCTATGATTAACCAATTTTTTAAGCCTATCTATTATAAGCCCTTTGGTTTTGAGTTCTCTACTATCAAAAATAAAAATGATTATTATTTATTGTGCACTTATGATGTGCACTAAGTATTGGGCAATAACTCTTCTTAACAATAACTTTATTATTCCCCCATCTTATAGATGGGGGAAAGCAATGTGAAAGAAATTAAATAACATGCTCAAAGTTTTGCAACTGTCTTATTCAAATTTCAAACCTAATTCTGTTGGTTTTCAAAGCCTTTTCCATTACACTAGGCTGTCTCTATATGATAAAGTCACACCACACTATTTTGACCCTTTCCATTTGAAATCAACAGAGTTTATAACAGAAGGAGTCAAGTTGTACCAATTTCAAAATAGGTTGTCCTTTTTTAAGGTTTGGGCTGAGTAAACTAGGAAATAAGAGAGTAGAACACATAAAATGAGAAATAAAAATCGATATAAAAGAAGAAGTCATAGGAAGTATAGATTAAGTATTTTAATTCTCTTTAACCGATCTATATGGTGTGATGTCTATTTTTTCAGTGTAGTATGGATAATAATAGGAGTTACATAAGATAAAGCTTCTGCCCTCATGGAGCTTATTTACTTGAGGGAGATAAAATAGCCCATACTAAACCTGGATATACAAAACAGATTTGGAAAATACATTGCTTCGTGACATATTTCGCATGAAACAGAGAATCACTATCCACATTTACATTTAAGCTGATGTGCCACAAAAAGTATTTTAGCCTGCTTAGGCCATTCCTGTGTGTCTGAGTCTTTCCTAGGGGAAAAATCCCCTGGAGAAGGAAATGGCAACCCACTCCAGTATTCTTGCCTGGAGAATCCCATGGACAGATGGGTCTGACAGGCTACATCCATAGGGTTTCAAAGAGTCAGACATGACTGGAGCAACTATGCATGCATGCACCAACCATCAAAAGAGAAAGTAGAGCTATATTTATATTAGTGAATCATTTTTTCCCTTAAGACCAAGGCTTTGGTGTTACAGGATATATGTCCCAGATTCAGAGCACAATCTATGGCTATATTATAGAAAGAATTAGCTGTAATCTAACATACATAAGTTTAGAAGCTCAGTGGTATAATATCTGACCCACTTGGTTACAAAACTCTGGGTAAAAAGTTTATAAACATCATCAACAACAACAAAATCAGAGGAACAAAGCTTTAAGATAGTTCATCTCCTGATAATGTTGGTTATCCCCTTATTTCTGCAATGACCCTCACCCCTCACCCATGTCTATGTCCAAGAAGAAACAAAAGGAAGAACTTGAGACATCTACACCTGATTTAGAACTCTAAATCATACTTTCAGGAGGCACCAGTTACAGACATGAGCTTCAAGATGTGCTCCTTTGGGACTGGCTTAGGGTATAACCTGAATAAGGCAGCAAAACTGCTCTTTTTCAGTTTCTTTGTCTGTAAAAGCAGTGTGATTAAGGGTACCTCTTTCTATAGGGTATGAGTCATCACGCTAATGCTTAATAGATACTTTGCATTCCTCTGGTCAGAGTTTCTCTACACAATTTGGAAAAATGCCATGTGTGCTTGGTTTGAAATCACACTGGGAAAATTAGATTGCACCTTTCTTTCATCTGAAAGACTTCCTTCAGCACATGAGAGCATTACATTTGCTCAAGCTTGCAGTTTGAAATGCTTATAAGAAGGATGAGAGATATACACATTAGAGCAGAAGAAAGAGAAGTGTAGTAAGTCCCCTATATACAAGAGAGTTATTTTCTGAGAGCAAGTTCATAAGTGCAATTTGTTCGTGCATCCAACAAAGTTAACCTAGGTATCCAACTAACAGAATCAGCTAGCTATATAGTACTTTACTGTAATAGGTTTATAATACTTTCCCCACAAATAATACATAAAAAACAAACACAAAAGATAGAGAAGACATTTTCAATCTTATAATACAGTACCTTGGAAAGTGCAGTAGGACAGTACAGTAACTGTCATACAGGGACTGACATCAAGAGAACAGGTAAGAAGAGTTACTGACTGGAGGAGGGAGAGAAGGTGGAAGATGACAGAGCTGAAGGATCTTCAGCAATAGAAGATGGAGGGCAAGCCACAATTTCACTCATGCCTGATGTTGTTGGAACACATGTTTGCATCTTTGAAAGTTCACACCTTGAAGATTCATATGTAGGGGACTTAGTGTATGAGTTTTATGGATTAGTGAAATCACTGCTTTTAGAAATGCCTTGGGCTTCCCTTGTAGCTCAGTTGGTAAAGAATCTGCCTGCAGTGCAGGAGACTTGGGTTTGATCCCTGGGTTGGGAAGATCCCCTGGAGAAGGAAATGACAACCACTCCAGTATCCTTGCCTGGAAAAATCTCATCGACAGAGGAGCCTGGAGGGCTGCAGTCCATGGGGTCGCAAAGAGTTGGGCACAACTGAGCAACTAACACTTACTTACTTACTTGTGATATCAGAAATAGAGACACAGATGTAGAGGAATATCTTATGGAATGGCCTAACCATACTAAAAACTATTGTGGGTTTGTACATAAATATATGGCAGATTTTACATAGCTTGACATTTGAATTGCTCAGTTTAGTATTTGATTTTACTCATTTCTCTTGTTTTGTTTATCATGTCACTGCTACCAGTCTACAAGCTTTTGAGGAGAGAGACTGTCTCCTTTCTTTTTATCTCCAGGGACATCTAGCATGGTGACTTGGTTTACTTTATAGTATTGCTCATCTCATCACTTAATTCCATTCTCTTAGATTGATAATTTAGAAAATTACAGCATCAAGAAAGGAACTAAAGAGGAAAAGAACAATTGTCTCATTTTGGTTAATTTCTTCCAGTTTTGTATGTCAGCAGAAATGGATGTCTGAGTGTCTGTGTTTCTGTACGTGTGAGGGGTAGGGTAGGGAGAGATGAGAAAGAGGAAAGAACAGATGTTGAGATTTTGCACATAGTAAAGATAACTGGTTTACATGTCATTGCAGAAAGAAAAATGAAAGACATTTATTTCTGCTGATTTTTACACTCACCATTAGTTAGAAAGTTGGCAACGTTAATATAAACAAAGCCTTCATTCAAATGATTGGACTGTATGAAGAGAAGAGAAATATGTGTGGATACACACGTATTAGAGAATACATAGTTGGGAGAAAATATGATGTGGATAAAAAAAACACAAGGATTTTGAATTAAAACTTGAGCTCTAGTCTTGGCTTAGTTATTAACTTGCTATGTAACTCAGGAAGAATCCCCTACTTTCCCTAGCCTTCAGTTACCTTGTTTGTAATAGCTAATCATCAATAGGAATTATTAGGTTATTAAAGACTTAATAAAGATTAGTAGTCTAATCTTTATTTTAAATAAAGCAATTTATTTATTTATTGCAGCCTGCCAGCAATTTAAAAATTACAATAAAGCTCATTGAATCATTATGTCATCTTTGGGTGTATTGATGTAAACAGCATGTCATCCCAAGTGCTCGATAAGTATTTGCTGTCTGAAATTGTTGAATTACTTACTCCATGTGTAGGCTATTGAATAGGTGTTAGTGTAGGAAATAAGGGCTCTAACCTGATTAACAGGTTTCCCTGTTGGCTCAGTGGTTAAGAATCTGCCTGCGTGTAGGAGAGGAGCCTGGTGGGGTACTGTCCATGGGTGCACAAAGAGTTGGACTTAGCTACTAAACAAAATACAGTCTAATTAAAACCTCTCCCTTACTCTCCACCTATGGTACCATGCTCTTTTTTGCTTAGGTCTGCCATAATTTTCGTGAATTATTTAATAATAAACTGTTAGGAAAATGTCTGCATGCTTTTTGTGAAGGTCTTAGATAATGTCTTGTAGTTCTCTGTCATTAATGCATTAGCTTAAATCTTATTTTCTCGGGTTAAAAGCAGAGACAGTGACCCTAAAATGTTTTTATGAGGAGGACTCCATAACACGAATTTGTTGTTGTCGTTTAGTTGCTAACTCATGTCCGATTCTTTGTGACCCCATAGACTGTAGCCTGCCAGTCTCCTCTGCCAGTGGGATTTCCCAAGCAAGATTACTGGAGTGAGCTGTCATTTCCTTCTCCAGGGGATCTTCCCAATCCAGAAATTGAACCCACATATCTTGCATTGACGGGTGCATTCTTTATCACTGAGCCACCAGGGAAGCCCCTCGATGGGAATAAGTTTGTGCACATCAGGAAAGTCTGTCTAAGATTATATATCTTGGATTGGATATGGAATCCAGGCAGGTAGGCTTGTGATATGAGACCTCTTGATCAGACCTGAGGTGATGAAGTACTGGAAAGACAGAACAAAAAATTTCTTCATATTTTTCCAATTTTTATTTAGAATTGAGCCTATCTACCAAATCCAATTATCTACTAGACTTATAATATCAGAACTTTAGGGATAATCCAGTCTAACTCTCAATTTACACAAAAAAAGATGCATCCCAGAGATGGAAGGAACTTTCCTGAGATTATACCACTAATTACTGATACAGCCAAAACTAGAAGTCAGAAATCCAGTGTCTGGCCGGTGTTCATTCCCCTACATCCTGCTTTCTCTCAGCTTAAGTAACCTATTCTGGTGGTTGGAAAAGCCAGCAAGTAAAGCAGAATACTTCTGTATTATATGGCTCTTTTAGAAGAAATCGATGAAGTGACTCCAAAGTCAAAATCCACTTGTTGATACCTCGTCTGACTCCTGTCCATGAAATATAATAAGTTGAATGACTTAAAAAATAGTTCTTGAGAATATTTACCATCTTAGAATCTATTTCTAGCCAGCTGGATTTGCTTGGTAGACTTTATAATTAATAGTGACCCTTCTTAGTCACTGAATTCTGTTCCTATAATTTGTCCTCAGATATCTGCCCCACTTCAATGGTATAGTTGAACTTGGATAGCTCTTGTTTTATCTTCTAACAAGGTACCAGTAGAGATCATAACTTTGTAACTTTCTGTCTGGGCTTTGGTTTGTAGTCCCCATGACAGACTTTTGTGGATTCTGGGGCATCTGAGAATGCATTCAGCTTACTCATTGTCTTCTCATGTCTATTTCTTTCACATTGTTACCTTCTTTTAATGACAAAGAAGTTTAGAAAGAACTTTAGTCTACTTTATCTACACTATTAATTATCTTCATCAGGCCTTTTTAAAGCATATATTGAGAAATTTCTGTGTGCCTAGCATCCTAATTACTATGTCTTAAAGGCAAGAAGTAAAGGACAAACAATATGTATTGGCTATCTATTGTGTGTCAAGCATACTCTTACTGAATTTTACTTGGGATATCTCATGTAATCTTAATAATATACCACAGGAACAGGCATTATTTATTATACTCACTTTACGGAAGGGAAAAAGAAGGCAAGAGAGAAAGAAAGGGAGAGAGAAAGAGAGAGAGAGATTCCCCAACTGACCCTGACATTTGAACTCTAGTATCTAGTCTCTTTGAAAGGATCCCCTTCCTGAAGGAACTGGCAATCTGATGAGAAAAGGCAAGAGTGGGATGATATTGAAACATGTTAATCATCATATGTGAAATCAATCGCCAGCCCAGGTTTGATGCTCAGGGCTGGTGCACCGGGACGACCCAGAGAGAGGGAATTGGGAGGGAGGTGGGAGAGGGGTTCTGGAAGGGGAACACATGTATACCCATGGCAGATTCATGTCAATGTATGGCAAAACCAAAATGATAATGTAAAAAAAAATTAAAATAAATAAATAAATAAAATCAAAGGGAAAAAAAGACTAGCTTGAATCAAACTTGTTTAGATGTCAGCTGCTATGTTTATTGCCTACCTCTTGTCTTTCCTGCTCTCTCCTCCCCATTGTAGAAATCTCTGCTAAAACTTCTGATACAATCTGGCTTCTCAGGTAATCCTACTATATCACACCATGTAAGGCTATCTACCTCTGCATTCATTTACTTTCCGTCTTCTACCAAGTAAAAATATATATATCTTTGTATTTCATCCAATTCACCTTTTATGGTGAAAACTAGCTTATCTGATTGATTATGTGATTGATTATGTGAAAATCCTCCTTGTAACATTTTTATTTAATAGGAGATTGTTGGAGATAAAGTTCTCTAAAGGTGTATTTCAGGCAAAGTGGCAAGTCTTGGCAAGAGATCACTGGGTAAAGTGGAGCAGAGAGAAGCAGATGTGGAGTATGGTTTTTTGATGCCCCTAAATCAACCCACATTGGAAGTCATCTATAATCATTGCAGGGATACCCATAAGGTAGTTTTTCATCCAAGTTAGTCTCTCTTCTTAGCACCAGCTGTGCTGACAGCCAGTGGCCAGCTTGGTCTCCTTATATGTGTATTCACTAATCAAACAGTTGTGGTCACAAGAACTCAGAAAAATCACTAACTGAGAAAAAGTCAGTTTCTACATTCCAAGTGTGTTGTGAGTTTGATTAAAAGTTGTTGAGGTTTTCCTAGGGAGCTCATCAAAATGAAGAGCTCGTTATGGCCAAGGAAGGACTGTGAACTCAGCACAGATAACCCTATCCACTTATACCCTTTCAAAAAGCTAGTAAGTCAAAAAAGAGATGTCAGATGGTAGTAAATTAATTCCTGCTCACTCTACTTTGCTATCACTAAGGTGTAAGATAACTCTTTTCATGCTCTCACTTGCCCACGGTAATCTATTTCTGGATTCTAAGCATCTGCTTTCTGAAATTTACCAACCTTCTTTGGGAATGCTGTTCCCACTATTCTTGACCATGGTTCTTTTATGTTCTTTCAGGCACGAATGAATTAAAACAGCCGGATTCCCCATAGCTTCCTCAAGAGACCCTACATTCCAAGTTTTTGCTCTGATTAAAGAATTTTAGTGGCACTGGAGAAAACAGTAGGTATTCAAACATTACCTTGACTTCTCTTTTTTCATCATCCCTAAAAGAGTGTGTTTTCACTCTGTGGGCCCTGGAAAGGAACTGAGAGCCTGTCCCACATTTTCTGGTCCACTTGACAGATTACCAGGTGATGATCAGGTAAATTACATTTATCTCAGAAAATAAATGTAATCTTATAGAACATGAAAGGCCACAGTTTATGAAGTATTTGGTAGAATGTGATGTTTACTAATAGTGTCCCATTGAGTCATATTGGAATCTGAGACAAAGGGAAGAATAAGTTTAAATTATATGCATATATATATGTATATTATTACTCAGCACACATTGACCACACTAGTCATACAATAGAGGTTAATATGTGTGTGTTGAGAAAGGGTATGCCATTTGCTGGAAAGGAAGATTATAGTAGCTATAGGTGACTCACATGCATATTAGGCAAGCATCAATTCACTGATTGGTAAGCTTAAAAGTCAATAAGTCTTAGGCTAAGACCAGATTTTGGAGATAAGGGGTGTGTGTTTGGTATGCTTCTATTGGCTTTTTTTGTCTTGATGTCTATTCATAAGATTATTACTGAAAAATCAGCCTAGATATCTAACAATCAGAAATGAAAATATCTAATACTTAAGCTTACTCTAAAAAATCATGAGTATAAACCAAATTGACAAACCTTAAGCCAAACATATCAAGAAAAAGAGAGAGGACTAAAGATATATGAAAGAGAAGATGTAACAGATGACACAGAAAAACAAAGAACCATAAGAAACTACTATGAAAAATTATATGTCAAAAAATTGGACAACTGATAACAAATAGTAAATTCCTACAAAAAGTATAACCTTTCAAGACTGACTCAAGAGAAAATAGAAAATCTGTTAGACATATTACTAATAAGGAGACTGAAAGATTAATTTTAAAAAAATCTCTGAAAAGGAACGGTTAGTTAGGGACTTTGGGATTGACATGTACACACTGCTATATTAAAATGAATAACCAACAAACATCTACAATATAGCAGAGGGAACTCTGCTCAATATATGTAACAACCTAAATGGGAAAAGAATTTTAAAAAGAATGGATGCATGTATATGTATAACTGAAATGCTGCACACCTGAAATAAGCATGACATTTTTTTTATTGTAACACATTCAAGAAAGACTTTTTATTTACAGTATTGTGTTGGTTTTGCCATACATTGACATGAACCCACCATGGGTATACATGTGTTTCCCTTCCAGAATCCCCTCCTACCTCCCTCCCAATTCCATCCCTCTGGGTCATCCCAGTGCACCAGCCCTGAGCACCCTGTATCAGGTATCAATCCTGGACTGGGGATTCAGTTCACATATGATAATTTACATGTTTCAATGCCATTCTCCCATATCATCCCACCCTTACCCTCTTCCATAGAGTCCAAAAGACTGTTGTATACATCTGCGTCTCTTTTGCTGTCTCTCATACAGGGTTATCATTACCATCTTTCTAAATTCCATATATATGTGTTAGCATACTGTATTGTTGCTTTTCCTTCTGGCTTACTTCACTCTGGATAATAGGCTCCGGTTTTGTTCACCTCGGTAGAATCGAATCAAATGCATTCTTTTTAATGGCTGAGTAATATTCCATTGTGTATATGTACCACTGCTTCCTTATCCATTCATCTGTTGATGGACATCTAGGTTGCTTCCATGTCCTGGCTATTGTAAACAATGCAGCGATGAACATTGGGATACATGTGTCTCTTTCAATTCTTGTTTCCTTGGTGTGTATGCCCAGCAGTGGGATTGCTGGGTCATATGGCAGTTCTATTTCCAGTTTTTAAAGGAATCTCCACACTGTTCTCCATAGTGGCTGTACTAGTTTGCATTCCCACCAACAGGTAAGAGGGTTCCCTTTTCTCCACATCCTCTCCAGCATTCATTGCTTGTAGACTTTTGGATGGCAGCCATTCTGACTGGTGTGAAATGGTACCTCATTGTGGTTTTGATTTGCATTTCTCTGATAATGAGTGATGTTGAGCATCTTTTCATGTGTTTATTAGCCATTTGTATGTCTTCTTTGAAGAAATGTCTGTTTGGTTCTCTGGCCCACTTTTTGATTGGGTCGTTTATTTTTCTGGAATGGAGCTGCAGGAGTTGCTTGTATATTTTTGAGATTAATTGTTTGTCTATTGCTTTGTTTGCTATTATTTTCTCCCATTCTGAAGGCTGCCTTTTCACCTTGCTTTTAGTTTCCTTTGTTGTGCAGAAGCTTTTCATTTTAATTAGGTCCCATTTGTTTATTTGTGCTTTTATTGCCAATATTCTGGGAGGTGGGCCATAGAGGATCTTGCTTTGGTTTATGTCAGAGAGTGTTTTGCCTATGTTTTCCTCTAGGAGTTTTATAGTTTCTGGTATTATGTTTAGATCTTTAATCCATTTGCAGTATGTTTTTGTGCATGGTGCTAGAAAGCGTTCTAGTTTCATTCTTTTACAAGTGGTTGACCAGTTTTCCCAGCACCATAACATGACATTGTTAATCAACTACATTCCAATATAAAATAAAAAGTGTAAAGAAATCTCCCAACAAACAAAGATCTAAGATTATATACCTTTAATCATGAATTCTACAAGGCATGAAAAGAAGATTTAATACCTATCCTTCTCAAAGTTTTCCAACAAATTTAAGAGGAAGAAATCCTTCCAAATGTATTTAATGAACTGAACATTACCCTGATATGACAACCAGACAAGGATACAACAGAAAAAGAAGCTACAGGAAAATATCCTTGATAAACATAGATGCAAAACTCAATAATATATTGGTGAATCTAATTTAATAATATACTTAAAAGATTATATACCACAATTGAGTAGGATTTATACTAGAAATTTAGGGATGTCTCAACACATACAAATCAACCAATGAAATGCATCATATTAACAAAATGAAGGCTAAAATTCATATGATCAGCTCAATAGATATATAAAAGTCATTTGAAAAAAATTCCACATACATTTGTGATTAAAATCTCAACAAAATTGTTTAAAAGGGAAGATAATGCAACACAATGAAGGCCATATATGGCAAACTCATAAGGAAAAGCATATTCAGTGTTGAAAGCTTTTATTCTAAGATTAGGAACAAGATGAGGATTCCATTCTCACCACTTTTATTCAACATAGTATTAGAAGTCCTAGCCACATCAATTAGGCAAGAAAAATAAATTAAAAGTGACAAAACTGGAAAGGAAGAAGTAGAGCTATTAATATTTTCAGAAGAAATTATACTGTTTCTAGAAAACACTAGAAACTGCACCCCAAAATTCTTGAAAATAAGTGAATTCACAAAAGTCACAGGATACAAAATCAATATACAGAAATCCGTGGTGTTTCCATATACTATTAATGAACTAACAAAAAGAGAAATTAATAAAACAATCTCATTTATTATTGCATAAAAAACTAGTAATAAAATTAACCAAGGACTTAAAAGATCCATACACTGAAAATTATAAGACACTGATGAAAGAAGTGGAAGAAGACACAAACAAATGACAAGATATTCTATGCTCATGTAATGGAGGAATTAATATTGTTAAAATGTGCATACTGCCCCCAAACAATCTACAGCTTCAATGCAATGCCTGTCGAAATTCCAACTGCATATCTCATAGAACTAAAACAATGCAGTACAATACATAACTACAACAACTAATATTAAAATATGTATCAAATCACAGAAGATTCTGAATAGCCAAAATAACCTTGAGAAAGAACAAAACTAGAGGCATCATGCTTCATGATTTCAAACTGTACTACAAATTTATAGTGATTAAAACTGTATGGTACAGAGCAATGAAACAGGACTGAGAGCTCAGATAGAAGCTCACACATATGGACAATTAATTTGCAACATATAAGCAAAACAATGGAAAAATGACAGTCTCTTCAACAAATGGTGGTAGGAAAATTGGACTTCTACATGCAAACAAATGAAACCAGCTTGCACAACATACAAAATTAACCTTAAATGAATTAAAAATTTGAATATAAGATCTAAAATCATTAAATTCCTAGAAGAGAACATAGGTGGTAATCTCTTTGACATCAGTCTTAGCGATATTTTTGTTGATCTGACACCAAAAGACAAAGGAAACAAAAGCAAAAACAAACAAATGGAACTACATCAAGTTTACAAGCTTCTGTACAGCTAAAGAAACCATTCTCAAAACAAAAAGGTGTCCTACTATATGGGGGAAAATATTCTCAAACAGTGTATCTGATAAGGGGTTAATATCCAAAATATTTTGCTGACAAAAATCCATATAGTTAAAAGCTATGGTTTTCCCACTGTCATGTATGGATGTGAGAGTTGGACCATAAGGAAGGCTGAGTACTGAAGAATTGATGCTTTTGAACTGTGGTGCTGGAGAAGACTCTTGATAGTCCCTTGGATAGCAAGGAGATCAAACCAGCCAATTCTAAAGGAAATCAGTTCTGAATATTCATTGGAAGGACTGAAACTGAAGCTCCAGTACTTGGTCACCTGATGCAAAGAACTGACTTATTGGAAAAGACTCTTGTGCTGGGATAAATTGAAGGTTGGAGGAGAAGGGAATGACAGAGGTTGAGATGGTTGGATGGTATCACCGACTTGATGGACATGAATTTGAGCAAGCTCTGGGAGTTGGTGATGACAGGGAAGGCTGGCATGCTGCAGTCCATGGGGTTGCAAAGAGTCAGACATGACTGAGTGACTGAACTGAACTAAATCCAAAATATATGGGCTTCCTAGGTGGCCCTAGTGATAAAGAACCTGCCTGCCAATGCAAAAGACATAAGAGATGTAGATTCAATCCCTGGGTCATGAAGATCCCCTGGAGGAGGACATGGTAACCCACTCCAGTGTTCTTGCCTGGAGAAGCCCATGGACAGAAGAGCTTGGTGAGCTACAGTCCATAGGGTCGCAAAGAGTTGGACACGACTGAAGTTGCTTTGTATGCATGCTCCTATGGTCTATGTTCAATTTCTGTACCTTGTAGGTACAGCAAACATTAATGGTTACAAGAAGGGAAGGAGGTTGGGGGAGTGGTTGAAATGGATGAAGAAGGTCAACTTTATTGTGAAGGAAGGTAACTAGACTTGTAGTGGTGAACATTTTGGAGTTATCCAAATGTTTGATTATAATTTCATATACCTGGATCTTATATAATAAAAAATCATGAGCAAAATTACTACATAGGTCACTTAAACATGGATAAAAAAGCCCCTAAATATGGTCACTTTCCATTAGATTCCTAACCATGAGATCAGTGTTATAATAAATAATGCAATACTTTGTAGTGAACGTGTCATTTGTATGTTAATGTGTGCATGGCTAACTTAAGTATTTAGTGTATGGGTTTATGGATGTGTGAAAGCCAACCTGAAGCCACTCCATCCTTGCTTTCTTGTTGCACTTTCTCACAAAAGGGGGAAGATCCTCTTCTCAAGATTACTTGAGAATTTTCCCCTGAGGTGATGAGTATAACTGGAGAGCTCAGTAACACAAAGAGAAAAATTTAGGCACCTGTCCAAAATGTATAATGTTTTTAACAGTCATAAATCAGTGATTAGTGATAGATTGAGTAGGTTACACCACTACTGATATTTTTCTATTTTCTTTTGTGAAATAAATATCTGTTGGTTCAATTAACAGACCAATGAAAGTACTGGTTTAGCCTGAATTCCAGTCATAACATAAAATTCAAATTAACTAGGGACAATTCAAATACATTTTCATTTCTTAATAACCATAAAAGTCCATAATCAAGATACAACCTCAGGCTTAATAGAGAAAAAGAGAAATACTCAACTACTACAATTAACAAACAAAAAGCTAAACAAGACAAATAACAATAAATTTTTGTATTAATAGGTATGTAGTTTTCAATTTGTATTAATAGATATGCAACTTGTAATTTATATAATTTGTTTCAGTGATTTCCTCCTGGAGACATTAGCTAGCATTCAGTCTTTGGCCATACATTTATGCATATTTATAATCATTTTACACTGTATAATACTAAGAATTTGTTCATTTTATTTAATATATTTATATAGCACTTGGTATAGAATCTTAGAAATATCAACTCTTCATACCCATAAAAGCATTGTTAGCATCTCATTTTACAGATGTGGCAATTGAGATGTAGAAATGTTTATGTTACTTGCCCAAATTCAACAGCTAGTCAGTTGCAGAGCCTCAGTTTCAAAACACGAAGACTGGCTCCTGAGTCCATTTTCTTGTCAACTACAAATGATGCCTCATTATTCGTAAAATATTTATATGTTGTACAATAATTATATATGCATGTACATGAAAACACAGCTCAGCCAGTAAAGAATCTGCCTGCAATGCAGGAGATCCCAGTTAGATTCCTGGATTGGGAAGATCTGCTGGAGAAGGGATAGTCTACCCACTCCAGTATTCTTGGGCTTCCCTAGTGGCTCAGATGGTAAAGAATATGCCTGCAATGCACAAGACATGGGCTCAATCCCTGGGTTGGGAAGAACCCCTGGAAAAGAGAACGGACAGAGGAGCCAATATTCTGGCCTGGAGAATTCCATGAACAGAGGAGCCTGGCAGGCTACATTCCATGGGGTCACTAAGAGCCAGACATGACTGAGTCATATGACTAACATTAACATGAATATATATATATATATATATGTGTGTGTGTGTGTGTGTGTGTGTGGCATAGAATGCCAGAGCTATTTAAAACCCAGAAGTAAGGGAATTCTCTGGTGGTCCACTCAGGACACTGTGCTTCCAGTACCGCAGGCATGGTTTCAAGCCCTTTTCAGGGAACTAAGATCCCAAAAGCTATGTGGTGCAGCGAAAAATAATAATAATAAAATAAAATTCAGAACTAAAAGGACAAAATACTAGAGCTAGAAGTGCTATTAAACATTATTTGTCTTAACCTACGTATTTCAAAGAAAAAAATGGAGGCCCAGATAAATTGACTTGTTCAAGATCACACAGATATTCAACGGCAGAAGTGAAACAAGAAATGATGTGATGTGATGTGATTGATGGTTAACATAATAGTTGCCATCTTTATCTGGACTGATGCCTTTCCAGGTCAATATGCAACACAGTGCTCCTAGAGAGCGCTGCCAACTCTTGATTACCCAACTAATGGACGGCAGGGAAAGGAGAGACTAGCTCAAAAAAAAAAAAAAAGAACTGATGTTTTCTCACTCTCAATCTGATATTATTTTCATTTCACCAAGTTATCTTTGCTATTATTATTTTAAGGAAATATATCATTGATTATATTTTTAATAAATATCACCCTCAGATCTTCATTTTTCAAAGCTATATGCTTAGAATAGTGATGCTATGTTTCACCAAATAGTCTTATAACTTATTCTTTGAAATTATCTTTGAGACTGAGTTGAGCAAATTAAGAAAACCGAGTCTTAGTACACTGTGATCATACCTCATCATAACTTGTTTTTGGCCAAAAAAGGCACTTTTAACTTGATCCTTAAACTTCATTCTTCAGATTTATTTCTGAATGACATTTAGCTGTTTCCAAGATTCAACTACCATTAAAACAGAAAGACTTTTTACTACAGTGATTATTCTGAAGTAAGTGGGGCAGACTCTGAGAGTAATTCTAAAGGAGAGGTCCAAAAATTTCCTGAGCAATAGGAATGTAATTGGAATAAGTATATAACCTTTCAAAGTGACAGCCTAGGAAAGACAAATTCAATTGGTTGCTTGCTTACTGATAAATACGTTAGTTTGTTGTGATACATATTGTTCCATCTATTTAAGCATTTTAATTTCTCAGCAATATTTTGTTAATACTAGTGTGCAGCTTTTTTCACATCACTTGCCAGATATATTTCTAAGTATTTCATAATTTGATGGCATTATAAATGTTATTTTTTCTATGTACAACTATTCGTTACTAGTACATAAATATAAATGGATATCTCTTTATTGACATGTTTTCTGGAAACCTTGCTTTATTCATTTTTTTTAACTGGCAGTGCTTTTTTTTTTACTGTATTTTTAAATAGACAATCATATAATTTAAAAACAAAGATTATTTTTATTCTTTCATTCTAGTCTGAATGCATTATTTTCTTTTATCTTGCCTGGTTGCATTCGCAAGTTGTACCATGTTATGTAGAAGGAAAGAGAACAGACGTTATTTACTTACTCTTGATCTTAGGAAGAAAGAATTCAGTCTTTCACCATTAAATAAGATTTTAGCTGTAGGATGTTCCTAGATGTCCTTTATTTATTTTTTATTTTTATTGACGTATAATTGGTTTACAATGTTGTGTTAGTTTCTGGTATGAAGCAAAATGACTATATGTGTGTGTGTGTTTGCAAATTATTTTCCTTTATAGGTTATTATAAGATATTGAATATAGTTACACTTTGTTGTTTATGATAACTTTATTTTTTAAATATATCACCACTGTAAGGAATCCAAAGTCTTAAATGTTTCAACTCATTGGTAGAGTCTAGGAAGGTAATATGTATTAGTGTGTGTGTGTGTGTGTGTGTGCACGTGTGCACACATGCATGCATGTGCTGCATTGTATTTCTTGGGTGACTTTTCCCAGATAAATAAGTTCAAATGGAGAATACCATTCATGCTCCCAGGCAAAGGAAATTTACTAGAGATGAATATATTGGTGTGTGGTATGTAGGATATGTTGATAACACAGTTGAAGATGTTGTGAAAGTAATAAGAAAGACAGAACTAGAAAGAAGAAAAAACAAAATAACAATGTGGCAGAGAAGGTCAGATGAAGGAAGTTGAAGTCTAAACAGCGGACAGAGAAGAGAAATAGGACAGAGGGAAGAGGGGATTAAAGAAAACTTTAAAGTTGAAATTTTGAGTTATTAATGATATCAATGATATGCCCAGTATTGGGAAGGACAAGGAAAAAGAAGGGTCCCAGTTTTAGATAAATTTGCTGTTTAGGATTGCTAGCCATTTGTTTCAACCTTCCTCTTAGCCTATCTGTGAAGTCTTGTCAAAATAATCAATGGGCAGTTAGATAAGAGGCCAGTCATAGAACTAACGATGGAAGCACATTACCACTTGATGAACATCTTAAAATGAAAAGAATCATACTTCCCATATTTTCAGTTCTCTGCGACTGCAGTCAGTCACTGAAACAAATAATTGTTAAAATGTTGCAAAGAAAACAGGAAGAAAATGAAATGATTAAATTTAAATGAATATCAAGAAGTGGTGAGTCACTTGGTTTTCAGTCCAGTGAAAGAGTCCTCTCAAACAAACCAAATACTGCAAATAATACCATTCACTGGAAATAATGCTTTTATCTACTGTCACCAGTTTTGGTTTAGAAGTACCTTCTCTCTTTAGCCTTCCATAAGACATATTTAAGGGAAAGATAGAAGAAATAAATAAATAAATAGCAAGCTTCTGCCTAAATTGCTTCTAAACTCACTCTAGGCCAAATTAATTTCCTAGACCCATAGGTATCCAGAAATCCAGCTGTACTCTGATTAGATAATGACAGAAAGGTAAGCAATTGACTTGTGTCAGAAACAAAAGTCAGCAAGCCAGCAGGTAAATGTAACAGGGAAAAATATAATCTTTTCTCAACTGCAGGTTTTGGTAACAAGTGCTTGTTCAACACAGTTTCAGTACTTGGTAAGTCCCCTGGGTATGATGGGGGAGGGAGTTGTCATTTCCTGCCAAAAGAAGGCAGCAGGTGGTGGTTTTAAAAAAATAAAAATAGCACCACACTGCAACAAAGAAGTGTGCTCTTCCATTCTTGTGTGTGTGTGTGTGTGTGTGTGTGTGTGTGTGTATGGGTATGGTAGGAGGGTAATGCTTTTTAAACCTGACTTGCTTTTATTTGTACTTCCTTTAATTGTAATACAATTCAGCTGTTTAAATGTATACTGAAAGCTAAGATTTTTAAAAAAGGCAATAAGTTTGTTTTGAGTTCTGTACTCTGCCTTGGGGCTTCCCTTATGGCTCAGTGGTAAAGAATCTGCCTGCTAATGCAAGAGGTGCACTTTCAGTCCCTGGATCAGGAAAATCCCCTGGAAAAGGGAATGGCAATCCAACTCCAATATTCTTGCCTGGGAAATCCCATGGACAGAGGAGCCTGGCGGGCTACAGTCCATAGGGTAGCAAAAGAGTCAAAGGTGGCTTAGTGACTATATAACAACAACAATTCTGCCTTAGCTCAGAGCTTGCAGGTAAATATGGTAACATTGTAGCAGAATTATTTTTTAAATGTTAAGTGAGCATGGAAGATTATTGGGGTCACTGTTGCCATGAAGGAGGGATTTTCTTTTTGATTGTTTTTGAAATTTCTTCAATTTGATTACCAAACACTTAAATGAATATATTTGATTGTTTTGGGGAAACTGTGGATGAAATCATAATCAGTTCAATGGTATGGCATCCAGAGCACTTATTTTATCCATTGAAAGATAACTAAGAAGGAAGAGCAAATTTTCCTGCTATTAAAAAATTCAGATGTGATCCTCAGTAAATAAAAAAAGGAAATTCTTTAAAAAGAGGTTTGGTAATCTCCAAATGCTTTGCAGCAGCCAATATCAATTGTTAAAACAATAGCTGGAAATTGTTATATAAATTTTTAGGTTTTATAATTTAAAGAGCCTTTAAGTGACATACTTAAAAAATTATACAAAACTGGATAACTGGAAAAAATATCCTACAGCCATGCAGGGGAATTTGTATTCAAATTTAGTAGGCATCCACTAACAGTCTGGCAATGAGCATTTAGTACTGGTCTAAGTGTTGTGAGAGTTGGATCATAAAGAAAGCTGAGCATCAAACAATTGATGCTTTTGAACTGTGGTGTTGGAGAAGACTCTTGAGAGTCCTTTGGACTGCAAGGAGATCAAACCGTCGATCCTAAAGGAAATCAGTCCCGAATATTCATTGTAAGGACTGATGCAAAAGCTGAAACTCCAATACTTTGGCCACCTTATGTGAAGAATTGACTCATTTGAAACGACCTTGATGCTGAGAGAGATTGAAGGCAGGAGGAGAAGGGAGCGACAGAGGATGAGATGGTTGGATGGCATCACTGACTTGATGAACATGAGTTTGAGCAAGTTCTGGGAGTTGGTGATGACAGGGAAGTCTGGCATGCTGCAGTCCATGGGGTTGCAAAGAATCAGACACAACTGAGTGACTGAACTGCCTGAAGTGTTATGAGAGATATGTGGATGATTAGGACAGACTTCCTGTTCTCAACAAGCTTACAATTTAGCAGTTATATAGACAACTAACTATACTATTAGTCAGGTCCCATCAGATTATAGTAGAAGTACAAGCAGTATGCTATGGGAAGTCAAAGGAAGGTTTGTATGCATGCTAAGTCACTTCAGTCATGTCCAACTCTTTGCGACCCTATGGATTGTAGCCCACCAGGCTCCTCTGTCCATGGGATTCTCCAGGCAACAATACCGGAGTGAGTTGCCATTTGCTACTCCAGGGGATCTTCCCAACTCAGAGATAGGTCAAACTCGAGCCTTCTGTTTCTCTTGCATTGGCAGGAGTGTTCTTTACCACTAGCGCCACCTGGGAAGGAGAGCTAATTCCAAATCTGAGTGACTCAAAGTCTTGGAGGAAGAAATGAAATTATCAAAATTCTCCTTTCTACCAAGATTTTTTAATCAAAGTGGGAAAGTGAGGATGGGGGACTGGACTTTAAAAACTTTCAGACGAAATTAAAAGAAATAGACAGAGAGACATTAAAAGGTACACGATATATTCAAGGTTAGCCTGGCATGATGGAAGCCTAGGGCATTTGGAAGAGTATAATAAGAGATCATGCTAAAGAGACAAAATAGAGCTTTGAATGTCAGATATTTTCAACCATCAAAGTGTGAATATTTGAAAGATTTTACTTAAGTTCATGATTTGCTTTATCCTTTATCTGATAAAGATACCTGTAGAAATATGTTCATCTAAAATAAGAAAGGTGTGCTATTTAACATAATAAAAAAGGAAGTTGAGCTATTGCTCAAGATAAAATGTTGTAAACAGAGATAAAATATGAATGTTTGTTCCTCCTGAAATATTGCTAAGTGCTACTAATACTATGCTAGAAAGGTACAAAAAGTTTGCAGTTGCTGGTGGGTATTCTTTATTTGCTTGCCTATTCATTTTAGACATGAACACTATGTTTTGAGTCAAGACAGAATAGACTCTCATTATCTTTCTGTAATAACATCTGCAAAAGACTTTGGAAGAAAGGATTTTCAGGGTTTCTTTTTTATACTTTTCAATTCATACTACAGACTGATAGAAAACAGTGAATGATATAGGTCTGCTTTTAAAGCCAAAGAACAAGATTAATGAAGGACATTGACTTGTTCTTCATTATATACCAATCTTAAAAATATTGCCACTCACTGAAAAATTACCTTATTTACTAATAGAGCATTATGCAGTGAAAACAAATATACAAAATTACAATCAACTATTGTCCATGCATCAAGCTCCAGGGGCTGACATAATCCCAGGCTTAACTTCAGATGGAGTCTGTGATCCTTCTAGGACACCTCAGCCCTGTCTTAGAGAAGAGTAAAATGTCTGGATATTTGTGAATTTAGTACTTTAAAGACTGGTGTAGAGTGGAAAGAGTATTATATGAAAGGGTCCTATATAATTTAATTTTCACTACTTCTCTTCAATCAACATATATGTGATGCTGTCTCCAACACATATGACAACAGTTCTGGTGAGGACCTACAGAATAATTTGATGTTTGATATTTCATACCTGGGGCATCCTTATTCCAGATGTGGGCTAGAGTGACCTACAGGTGAATATGTCATTAGATCATGAGTAGAGTAGATTTGACACAAGAGTCTATGAGTTTGGTCTGGGACTTGCCCCACTTAACACCCCCATAATTCTTCTTTTGGATACAGAACCAAGGAAACATATATCTACTCTACTATTATTTTATATTCATAACTCTTTTCTAAAATGTGGTGGCTTATGAAAGAAGAAGAATATGGAAAGATGATGCATTAGCAGTTATGTGC
Source organism: Antilocapra americana (assembly GCA_007570785.1). Classification (NCBI taxonomy): domain Eukaryota; kingdom Metazoa; phylum Chordata; class Mammalia; order Artiodactyla; family Antilocapridae; genus Antilocapra; species Antilocapra americana. The sequence goes on along the minus strand of ML663484.1, from coordinate 295,694 downwards.
CACCCTCTCTGCTTCCATATAAAGCCAAAGGACATGTACCTGTCATAGCATTCCTGTCACTGGTATAAAATTAGTCAAGGAATCCAATAGTCTTCTTTTTCAGTGACATTTTAGTGTCATTAATTAGAAAGATATCTCTAAGAGCCAAGAGTTTCCAGAAGACTCAGTTTGTTGATGCTGAAAGGAGAAGTGTAGGACCACAGTAATGGTTCCTGGTATGTGGTCACTTCTTGGACAGTATACATTGTCTACCATCTAAAATTCAAAATTAAGATTGCCCTTTGTCAGATTAATTGCCTTGGTCTTGGGATATCAGATGTTCCCTGGTAATTTTTCAGAGTAGTTACTGAAGTCTCTATGAGTACTTTTTAGGGTAATTACTGAGGGCTAACTAATTCCTTTTTGCCATTTGCACTTTAGTACTTAAAATTTAACCGTAAATAATTTTCCATCAGGATCCTTTATGAAGTTTCTGAAGACCCCACTTCCTGCTGTGAAGCTTCCACATTTGCTTTCCTTTTAATAAACAAAATGCTATACACTTTGAATAATATAGTGTGGAGAAATGGCTCCAAATTACAAGTAAAACACAAGTAACTGGAAAGTGGAAATTATTAAGTACCAAGACCAGAAACATCGGATACACTGAGCAGAAAGACAAAGGATTCAAAAGTTCTGAGGTTTATTACAATATGATCCAGAAATTCTGAGTTTGTATGAAGTAGTGACAGTCCTCAAGAAAAATTACCAGGTTTAAATTACAGGACTCTACCTTTAAAGGTGGAAGGCTGATATCCCAAGCCAAAACTCTGTATAAGGCAAATGGCTTATCCTTAAGAAAAAGGAGTTTGGACCCCAGCCAACAAGTGGGAAAGGACTTTTTCTTTCTTCTTTCTTAAATGAAGGAGTTTTGGCAATTCATGAATTTACATCACAGTAGGTAGTTACCTACATCTCAAAGCAAGGCCAACCCTGGAGTGAGGCCCTGGAGACTGGTTTAATTTTCCACTTCATGCTTGCCCTTTTTACTAGAACTCATAAGGTTTGTTTACTCCTCCACTTTCACAGACAATTAATCATGTGAAACACTGGATACTTTGTTTGGATACACTCTCAAACAGAAAATTGCAAGAAAGAGCTGCAAAAAAAAAGGAGGCCAGAAAGACTTGATTATCTTGGACCTTAGTTTATTTTATGGAAGCATGGAAGCTTATAACTTCACTTAAAAAAAAAACAAACCCTTCTTGCCCAAATGCTCATGTCTGGTCTGAGACACACGGTGAACATTCAAAAGAGCTGAGGAAAATCCCCACAGCCCTGTCAGCAATGAGAACAGGAAATACGTAGTTTTCCCAGCATAACAGCTTATGATCTTCTCATCACCTCTATAAAACTGAATATATTTTAAATGTTATACATAGAATTGAACTTTGTAAAATGGTTACTTGTATTTTAAATAGGAAGTTATATACACCATGTTTGCCCAGGGACCATATTTTGAGAAGCTTTGCTTAAGAAAAGAGGAAAGACTAAACATAGACACTTATAAATCATGTGGATAAGAGTAAGACCCTAAGACATGAGAGCTGTGTAAGAAAAAACTGAACTTTTTAATAAATGGTAGAAACAAGAAAATGGATAGTGGCTAAATTAAGTTTTAATTATCAGTACAGATTTCAACACCTTCTGCAGTCCCCCAATCCAAATATTAGTTGGTATGCCCTGGTCTCTAAGATGAAAAATGTTTGTGAACTAGGATATCTGAGAAAAGGAAACATGACTGGGCATTATCACTGCTGATGCTGCTAAGTCGCTTCAGTCGTGTCCGACTCTGTGTGACCCCATAGACGGCAGCCTATCAGGCTTTTCCGTCCGTGGGATTCTCTAGGCAAGAACACTGGAGTAGGTTGCCATTTCCTTCTCCAATGCATGAGAATGAAAAGTGAAAGTGAAGTCACTCAGTCCTGTCTGACTCTTTGCGACCCCATGCACTGCAGCCTACCAGGTTCCTCCATCCATGGGAGTTTCCAGGTAAGAGTACTGGAGTGGAGTGCCATTGCCTTCTCCAGGGCATTATCACTGGTGATGTGAAATTGAGTGATGACCTTCCCTCTTTTTCCAAGTAATTAAAACTTCCTCGGAGCAGAGGAATAAGATGTACAATCTGCTGAAGAGGAACTGTGCTTCAGATCTCAAAAGGAACATTTAGACTTGGCTAAGTGAAAATTTCCAGTAAAATAATAGCTGTAGATAACTGCTTTGTCTGTCCACACAAAGATATTTCCTCCCTTCATGTATCTGGACTATTGGGGAGTCATAGATGCCAGAGATAAGGGAAGTTGGGAACATGATTAGATATGGTATATATATACACAGAATACCTCTTTCTAAAATAAGAATTCTGATGGAACATTCTCTCTATAAGAATTAACCAGGTAAAGACTTCCTAAAAGTATCTGCTTACTGAACTGTAGTAAGCTCTTAGATGCAGATGCTGGATAGGTTTCCTGGAAATATTGTAAGCTATTTGACTTTGAAGATTTTCAAAAGTGAAAGTAGCAAGCACATTGCCTAGCAAATGATAAATGCTGAATAACTATTTGCTTAATAAATATTGGATGAATCCAATACATTCAAGACATAGTTCTAAGTGTTCTAGAGGATATAGAAGTACATAAGACTAAACCCCAGACTTTGAGAATTTTCTGGCCTTGTTGTGGTAGAGTGGGGTGAAAAGGAGAGCAGAGGCAGAAGTAAAATGAGTTACTAACCAAAAAGCATAAGTTTGTGCTTTAATGGAAGTATAAATGGGGATTTTAAAAGGAGTTAGGACAACATTGTTGAGTTAAACACTAAAATTTCCATGAAGAACTGGAAATTTGAGAGAGGTCTTCATAGATAAGTAGGACTGCTATGCAAAACAAACAAACCCGCAAAAAGATGCAAAAGCTATTTGCTGAGGAAGAAAAAGTCAATTTGAATGATATGGAGCTCAGTTTGGCTAGAGTTCTTGGCACATGAGAACATTGGAAGACAAAACTTTAAATGTTGATGGCACTGATGACCAAACCAATGGCCCCTAAATGATGGTTCAAGGACAAATGCTGGGTTGGCTATATCTTAATCATATAGAAATCTTTTAAAATGCAAATTCCAGGCCTTAAATACTGACTCAGAATTTCTGGGGGAGACACCGGGAAGTCTAAGGAACACTATAATTGTTTTTTCTTTTTTTAACTTCCCCAGGTGAGTCTGACAATCAGTGATGTTTGTGGTCTACATCAGAGCCTCTCAAATGTTAACATGCCTAAGAATCATTTGTGGTTCTTCTTTAAGTGCTGATTGTTATGCAGCAAGTCCCAGGTGGGACTTGAGATTTTTCTGCATTTCTAATGAACTCTTAAGTAATGCTGATCCATGGATCATATTTTGAGAAGTAAGGAGCTAGATTACCTCTCAGATTCCTTCTAGCTATACTCTCTTGTGATTCTAAAGTGCCTTATGGAACTTGTATCTATCACCCTTACTCATGTCAGAACTTTCCATTAACAGTAATAGATTTTTCTACACATAGGCTTTTTTGTTTTTGCAAAAAGTGCTAGACAATAACTGGCTTACTTTTTTTTTCATTTGCAGTTCTGACTTTGTTTTCAACACATAACTGAGAAAGTCCCAAGAAGCTGACCTATCCAAGTCAATCATCCCTGAAGAGTTGTAGACACACTGAGTACTAGAGTAAACCTTTCTTCTATGTGAGCCAAAAAAGAGAAAAACAACCTGCCAAATACCAGTAAAGAGATGACCATCATCATATGGGAATTTGAAGAGCTTCTATATGGCACATTCATGATCCAAATGGGAGAGGATCAACTGTCATGATGTCTCAGAAGGCCTTTTAAGTGAGTAACAAGAAGGGGAAATTATAACAGCTTGTAATCTGTGCTTGCACATTAGACTTCCATGTAGTTAATGTAGACAAATTCAAAGCAAACATGCAGATAGTTCTTTGAAAAGCCCTCAAATCATGTCTAGAAGCTCTGACCAATGCAATAAAAAGGAGGTTATTCTACATTCAGTTTCTCCAGCCCATCGATGATCACTCTTTTAGAAAGAGCAGCAGTAGACTGTAAATTTAGATGTTTAACCACCATTTAGCAAAGGCAGCTTCTCTAGAAACAAACATGACTGCTAATGACACATGTGCTGGGATCGATAGAGACAATACAGATTTCCGATACTTCATCTATGCTGTGACATACACTGTCATTCTTGTGCCAGGTCTCATAGGGAACATATTAGCCTTGTGGGTATTTTATGGCTATATGAAAGAAACCAAACGGGCTGTGATATTCATGATAAACCTGGCCATTGCTGACTTACTGCAAGTCCTCTCCTTGCCCCTGAGGATCTTTTACTATTTGAATCATGACTGGCCATTCGGGTATGGTCTCTGCATGTTTTGTTTCTATCTGAAGTATGTCAATATGTATGCAAGCATCTACTTCTTGGTCTGCATCAGTGTGCGAAGATTTTGGTTTCTCCTGTACCCCTTTCGCTTCCATGACTGTAAACAGAAGTATGACGTATACATCAGCATTTCTGGCTGGCTGATAATCTGCCTTGCCTGTCTGCTATTTCCTCTCCTCAGAAGCAATGATGACACCCCTAGCCACAGAACCAAATGCTTTGTGGATCTTCCTACCAGGAATGTCAATCTAGCTCAGTCTGTTGTCATGATGACCATTGGCGAGTTGATTGGGTTTATCACTCCTCTTCTGATCGTCCTGTTTTGCACCTGGAAGACAGTTTTATCACTGCAAGATAAATATCCTGTTGCACAAGACCTTGGAGAGAAAAAGAAAGCCTTGAAGATGATTCTCACCTGTGCAGGAGTTTTCCTAATTTGCTTTGCACCTTATCACTTCAGTTTTCCTTTAGATTTCCTGGTCAAGTCCAATGAAATTAAAAGCTGCCTAGCCAGAAGGGTGATTCTAATATTTCATTCTGTTGCCTTGTGTCTTGCTAGTCTGAATTCCTGCCTTGACCCAATCATATACTACTTTACCACTGATGAGTTCAGAAGACGGCTTTCAAGACAAGATTTGCATGATAACATAAAACTCCATGAAAAATCATTTGTGAGCAATCATACCACATCTATCTTGTTAACTGAATTATGTTAAATGTAAAAAAAATGAATGTGGACTGAAGTATATTAGAACATATTTGCAATACTCCAAGCTATTGGGAAGTAATCACAGCAAGCACTCACAGCTTTTCAGTTGTGATCTATCTTACCTATATGAAGATTTCATGACTTCATAATATAATGCTATTTGGAGCATTGTATTCCATTATCACTGATGCTGACATGTCCATCCATGTAGTAATTTGTCATCAAGTCTTTAAGATTTAAGCTCTAAAATTTCAGTGACATATTATATGCTTTCAATAAGAGTCAGCAGTTTTATCTGTGAACCTAAGACACAGAGAGACTATTAGCTTGAACTCATTATAAGCACTTGGTTTTGTTAGAATGGACACTGAATTTCTTTGTATTTAGAAACAATGTAGTTGTCTATTTATACTAGTAATCACAGTTTATATCCCAATATCACATTGTAGTTGTCTTTAAGTAGGATATACAATATGTTATTTTGTGAAACAGTGTTATAACATGGATTGTTTTTATCTCCTATATGTGATTATACTCTTGAGTTTGAAGACTCAGATATCTATTTCTTTCATTTAAGTATCAGTATGAAAAATCATCTATCACATCTATTAACAGAATGAAAATCTGAACTCAGGCCTCTGATATGTTTAAAATAAGAACAAGAAATTAATTCACATACTCTCTATGACTGTATAAATTGCCATATTTAATATATCCAGGACAGGTAGCTTGTCAAAGTTCATATACTGTGACCCACATTGTCTTTAATGGCCCAGGAGAAAGCAGATAGGTGAGAATCACAGTTCTGATTATCTTAAACTATTTCCATACAGCACCTCTGAAGATGTATAGATCTTTCAAATAAAGAAAGTATCCACTATACTCCTAGAGTGACATTGGCGTACCTGCGAGGTTACTGCACTTTCTGAGCCTATAGAAGAAGCAGTGCACTAAGTTTAAGACAGAGCAAAAAGATAAAAGTTATTTTTTACTTTTAAGTGGCAACTATCAGGCTCCATTCACAAGCCAGAGTAAGTTCTAGAGGCAGACAGGCATGTAGACTCTAGAGTCCTCAGTAATTTTTTCTGATCCAGCTTTGCTCCAGTCATACTATTCTAAGGCCAGTACAGCCTCTTCCAAGGCAGCTGGGAAAGTCAATTTTTCCCCTGTTGAGAAAAGTGCAGAAGATTCATTTTGGTGACATTGGGTATCTATTAAAATGCCTTGCCTACTCATACCTGTTTAGAACTAGTATGCAAGAAACAGACCCAGAATATGAGTAGCAATTAAACCTGAGGTCTTAAATATTTGAGTACTTTGAAAAATATTTTAGCAAACAGCTCTAACTTTTAAAACATGCTTTAATTAAAATCTGTGTGGTATATAACACATAGATAATTCTGGCCTAGAAGGAACGTGAAAATCAAGGAAAAGCTCCATCATATTTACAGGAAAGGAGTTATTTTAGACACATAGTTATGATATTAATACGTTTGGGAGGAATAGTGAAATCAAAGTGAATTCTAATATCTTAGATGAATGGAAAATTTTCTAATGTTTTCTCTAGACAAGTGTTGATTTGCTTGTACTTTGTTATTAAAATATTATCCTGTTAGAAGACTGACTTTGTACTCCTAGCAATAGTGTATGTATCTATCTCCCAAATGTTCATTGTAAGGTGCATATTTTAATGTGCTAAATGAGTTCTAAAAGACTGTTTAATTGTGTTTTAAAAAGAGTAACTGTGACTAGTCTATTTGCTTTAAAGTGATTTGTGTTTGACCATAATTTAGCGTTGTAATGGGATCAGAAGTAATAATTTTGTGGGTACTTGTAATGAGAGACTTGTCTATATGATATGTGCTTACTAGTTTCTATATTATCATGAATTACACTTTTAGGGTCATTTGGGGGAGACCTGTGATTTAATTTCATTAGTGTATTCATTTCACTTGAAACATACCTGTTATCTTAAAGAGGAAAAAAATATTTTCAGGAGATTACTGAACTTCTTAGGAAATGTTGAGGCTAGAGCCCATTTATGAAGCAGTCCAGGAGTCCTTGAAAATTACTTATATCATTTGAGAAAAGTACAGAGAGAACAAGTGTCCAGTATTCTTATGCTGCTTAGCTAAGAACCACTCCTCTTCAGGTTTGCCCATCTAAGTTTGTATTCAATGTTGTGATTTACTTTATTAACCCCTTTTCCTCATGAATATGCTCTGTCTTCTATTCCTTTGTTCGAGTGAGTAACTGATCAGTCTATTCACACTAAGGTACTAAGGACTAATGTTAGCTTAATATTAATTTGCCTAGGAATACCTAAATTATAGGCCTTAGGGATGAATTTTATCTCAAAGTGTAAATATTTTGTTTTAATGGAGTGATCAAAAACACCGAAGTAGACTATAAAGAACCATATTTTGAAGAAAGTGGGTCTTACAGCAGTGCCTTTCAGATTACACATGGCAAGTAAACACCTACTTTGCTTACCATGATGGGGATGATATATATATATATATACAAATACCTATTTATTATACTAATACCTGGCATATACTAAGTTTAGGCCAGAGCAAAAAGGTAAAAGTTATTTTTTACTTTTAAATGGCAACTGTCAGGCTCCATTCACAAGCCAAAGTAAGGTCTAGAGGCAGCCAGGCATGTAGCCTCTAGAGTCCTCAGTAATTGTTTTGGTCCAGCTTTGCTCCAGACATACTATTCCAAGGCCAGTACAGCCTCCCCCAAGGCAGCTGGGACTGATTGGAGTGATTTCCATGTTATTATTATTCTCATTATTGTTATTATTATTATATTCAAATGGTGTATACATTTACATTGTCACTTGGTTAAGCAACTAGTTCTATTAACCTGTAATTCCATGAAAAGGAATCATCTGCCCTATGGACAACAGAACAAACTATGTTGGTCTGAAAGGATGAACAAGTGGAATTGTTTTGCAACTTCATTTTTATGTCATCTTTTTGTTTTTATACCCAATACACTGTGAAAATGTTGCTTTGTAATGTATTTATATTTATAATTTATAATACACATTTTTCATAATAAAGATGATCTTTGTATTTGCATAAAAATTTCTGTCTCCAGAATTCAATGTATATATAGCCAGTTTATCAGCAAACTGATGTAACTGAGAATCTTTGTCAGTATTCTTACCTACATGGATATTAAGTTCTCTGAAGCTTTACTCTATCTTTCTCTCTGGAGTGTTACATGCTATTCTCAAATGGAAATATAAACCACTTCCCCAACCTACCTTACACTTGCCCTCCACTCTTCCCATAAACAGAATCTTTACTATCCACACTCTGCTAAGATTATTCCCCATCCTCACTTGTTGACCAAGTTATTCTAATGACTTAAATACTTGTACTTGCTATTGTATAGTCTTTTGGGAAGAAAAGGAGATGAGGGGAAAGAAGGAATGTTTTCTATTTAGTCTTAAGAGTTTTTAAGACCTAATATTTTGATTTCCCTTATAGTTTAGCAGAGGAAAAGCTATAATTCACTTTATCCTTCTGCACGTAGCAAAACATATTTCCATAAACATAATGAAATAAAAGAAAAAGTGAAGTCAGAACAATTGTCTCTGGCTCTCCTCTCATTCTAGTTATCGTTCTTCCACTTTAGCAACTCTCTCCTCATCTCGCTATATTCCTAGTGCTTTCAGGAGGCCCAAGTGTCTTCTGAAATAACAAAGTTGTTATAAATTACACATTTTGACTGCTGCAGAAAAAGTTTCCTAGGAAGTGGTAAAGGATTTCCTAAGAAGAAATTTATGATGTTTTGGTAGACTTTAAGGACATAATGGGATTTAAATATATGATTTGCCCACACTTTAAATGTCCTCAAATGAAGTGCATTCCTCCTATGTGCCTTCCTGAAGCCAATTCAGAAGTGACCCCACTGCTTTTACTGTACCATATTTTGAGGGGATAAAAGTAAAAGATGAATTATCAAGTAAGTGTGGCTCTTTCAACTTATTTATTCCTCAACAATTAAAGGATGTGATGTATGTTTGAGAGATGAGGGTAAGCTGTAACTTTCTTGAACACAGACCATTTCTTCAGCAGTACTTCCTCAGTCTTAACCACTTGATTTTTCCAAGACCATATTTCTTCTACTTTTTGTTGGCTAGGTTCTTTTCATCTAACTCCTTACTGAAAATTTGCTTATTCATCTGTAGGCATAGCCATTATTTAAGGGATTAAATTTGCCTTGTTGGATATCTTCAAGGAATAATAGAGTAACTGCTCCTTCGTGGGGGTGGGCTGTAATTAGGCCTATCACTCTCACCACAGTATCTTCTTTTTTGCAGGAGCTTCAGAAGCAGAGCTGAGAGGAAGATCTAGGATCTCTGTTCTTCAAGTTTGATTCTAGCCCATAATGGAGAGATATCTTTCAGTCTCTGTTAAATAATGTTGAATACTCACAACTTGAAAAAATACCAGGATCATTTATATCTTTTAAAATATCAATGTAATAAGAATAAAAAATAAACAAAAATGGCTTGAAACTATAATGATCCAAGTTTGAGGCTCAGGGAATGAAAGCATGAAGGAAGTGACTTTAATATAAACTCCCCCACCATGCCCTCATAAAATAAAACATTGAAATATGGTAGTAAAAATGGTATGAAATCATATTACTATCATGTCAGTAAATAAGTTTAACTTTCTCACTCAGATGCACATATATAAATATATACTTATATTTATAAATAAAGCTCCAATAATTTGACTACCTGATGCAAAGAGCTGACTCATTGGAAAAAATTCTGAAGCTGGGAAAGATTGAGGGTAGGAGAGGAGGGTAGCAGAGGATGAGATGGATAACATCACCAACTCAATGGACATGAGCAAACTTTGGGAGATAGTGAAGGACAGGGAAGTCTGGTGTGCTATAGCCCATGGGGTCCCAAAGTTGGACATGACTAGCAACTGAATAGCAACAATTAGTTGCTTAAAAAACAATTAGTATAAGAAATCCTCGTGTACTTATTACTCAGTTTCAGGGAACAGCAACCATTTTCTTTCCTCTATGTCTGCACCCACTTTTTATTCCATATTATACAAAAGTGCATTTCATACATTATATAATTCAATATTTTAATAAGTTATAGTACCACTTAAATGAACTATTTATGATCAAAAGTAGTAAGGGATAAGAATTGGTTTTAGATATTTCTCAGTAATGTCATCAAACTCTAAATTCTAACAAGTGTAAAAAGTCCATGATGCTAACAGAATGTCCTGTATTCTCAATGCATAAAGATCTTCTCCAAGATATATTATAATGAAAGTGTCAAAAATAATGATGTAAGAATTTTAAAGGCAACCTGGGAAAAAGGGAAGAAACCTAACAGACAAAACTATTAGGCTATTGGCAGATTTCTCAGCAGAAACTCTAAGGTCAGGAGTGAGTGGAATGACATATTCAAAATGTTGAAAGATAGAAATTGCCAACCAAGAAAACTATCTGGCAATGGTATCTTTCAGATAAGAGGAAGAGATAAATGTTTCTCTGGACAATCAATTGCTGAGGGAGTTTGCCACCACTAGACCTGCCTTGCAAGAAATGTTGAAAATTCTTCAAGCTGAAATGAAAAGACACTAATCAGTGTCAGGAAAACCTATGAAAGTACATGACACACTGGTAAAGATGAAAGTCAGATTCAGAAAACCATAACTCTATATTAGGATATTGTATTAATTGCTCAATTATAGTAAAAAAAGAAGAAAGTAGCAAAAATAACTATAGCTACAATAAATTGTATTATAAGGAAATACATGGCATAAAAAGAAGTAAATTGTAACATCAATTATATGAAAAAGAAGAGTAAAAGGGCAGAGCTTTTATAGGCGTCCAAAGATAAGTTGCTATCAACTGAAAATGGACTACTCAGAAACCTAAAATAGATCTAAAAAAGACAAAGAAAGGGGAAACAAAGACTACCACCATGGAAACTAACCAATTTATGACAATATGTAGAGACAGAGAAAAAACAAAACAATGGAAATATGAAATAGTCAAAAAGTTATTAATAAGATGTTATAAATATGCTCTTACTTAGCAATAATTAGTATAAACATAAATGAATTGAATTTATCAATCAAAAGGCACATAGTGACTGGATGGATTTAAAAAAGAAAATCAAGACTCAACTATATACTATCTAAAAGAAGCTCATTTCATATTTAAGAACACACATAAACTTGAAGTGAGGAGATGAAAAAAAATACGAAAGTGGAAACTAAAAGAAAGTGGGGTAGCTATACTTATATTAGACAAAACTGAGTTTAAGTAAAGAAAGGACAAAAGACAGAGAAGTTAAGATATGCTTTATTAAAAGAATTAATGCATCAAGAAGAATTGATAATCATAAATATGTACACACCAAACATTGAGGTAGCTAAATATTTTAAGTAAACACCAATGGATCTGAAGAGAGAGATAGACAGCAATGCAATAAGAGTAGGGGATTTAATTCATTGTTATTTAGTCCCTAAGTCGTGACCAACTCTTTTGCCACCCCATGGACTGTAGCCCACCAGGTTCTGCTGTCCATGGGATTTCCCAAGCAGAACTATTAGAATAGGTTGCCATTTTCTTCTCCAAGGAATCTTCCCAACCCGGGGATCAAATCTGCATTGGCAGGCACATTCTTTACCACTGAGTCACCAGGGAAGCCAGGAAACTTTCAAAAATGGATGAATCATCCAGACAGAAAACCAAGAAAGAAACAATGGATTTAAGCCATACATTATAGCAAATGAACCTAAAAGACATCTGTACAATATTCCATCCAACAACAGCAGAATGCATATTCTTCTCAAGTACACACAAGATATTCTCAGGGATAGATCATATAAGACATAAAATAAATCTTAGCAAATGTAAAAAGATTGAAATAATAATATTTAATAGCTCGTTTGACCACACATTTCTGATATGAAACCAGATATCAACAAGAAAGTTTGAAAAATCTGCAAATATGTGGAAACAAAGCAACACACTTCAGAATAAACAATGGGTAGAAAAATAAATAAAAATGAAAATCAAAGAACATCTAAAACCATTTGATAAAATGTTTTTTTTTGATAAAAATCACCAAAACCTATGAGACACCGCAAAAGCAGTTTTGAGAGGAAAGTTTATAGTGGCAAATGCATATATGAAGTGATTAGAAATATCACAAACAACTTAAAATTGAAGTTCAAGAAATTAATAAAATTAAAGCAAAGCAAACCCAAAGTTAGGAAAGAGAAGGAAACAATAAAGATCACAGTTTAAAATAACAAAATGAAGATCAAAGAGAGAGAGAGAGAGAACATCAATGAAACAAAGAGTAGATTTTTCAAATAAGTAAATAAAATTGACAAATCTTTGGTGAGACTAAAAAAATGAAGAGGGAAGACTCAAATGGACAATTAGTTATAAAAGAGGAGAAACAGTAACTAACCATAAAGAAACACATAACTTATGAGCCCACTATGAAAAGTTATATGTCATCAAAGTAAAAAAAAAGGTAGATAACATGGAAGAAATGGATAACTTGCTAGAATCATAAAGCCCATCAAAACTGAACTAGGAAGAAATAATATGAACGTATCTTACAATATTTGTCCATACACAAGGAATTGAATCATTAATCCAAAACTTTGAAACATGAGCAACAATGTGTCAACAAATAGGATTGCCTAGGAGAAATTGAAAAATCCTTAAAAACATACAACTTATAAGACTGAATCAGGTGCTCGCTTCGGCAGCACATATACTAAAATTGGAACGATACAGAGAAGATTAGCATGGCCCCTGCGCAAGGATGACACACAAATTCGTGAAGCGTTCCGTATTTTTGTGAATGAGGGAAAGGGTGGGATGATATGGGAGAATGGCATTGAAACATGTTAATTATGATATGTCTAATCAATCACCAGCCCAGGATTGATTCTCGGGGCTGGTGCATCGAGATTTCCCGGGGGAGAGGGAGGAGGGAGGGGGGAGGGAGGGGTTTCTGGAGGGGGAGCATATGTAAACCCATGGTGATATCATGGCGTTGTATGACAAAAACAATAAAAGGGAGGAAAAAAAATAAAAAAAGGCAATTAAGAATACCAGAAAAAAAAAGACTGAATCAGAAAGAAATAGAAATTTAGAATCCACCATTTACTACTAAGGAGATTGAGTCAGTAAACAAGTTTCTCAGAAAAGAGCAAAATCATATTGCTTCAATGATAAATTTTACCAAACATATAAAGAAGAATTAATATTAGTATTTCTTAAAACTTTTCTAAAAAAATCATAGAGAATGAAACACTCCCAAACTCATCTTGAATTCAACATTATCTTGATATCAAAACCAGAAAACTACTAGAAACAAAAATTATAGGTCAATATCCCTGGAAAATATAGATGGAAAAATTTTCAATAAAATACTAACAGATTTAATTCAGTAGGGCACTAAAAAGATCATTCACCATGATCAAGTGGGACTTATCCCTGAGAGGCAAGTATGCATCAATACATGCAAATCAAAAAATGGGCCAAAGAATTAAACAGACATTTCTTCAAAGAAGACATACAAATGGCTAACAAACACATGCAAAGATGCTCGATGTCACTCATTATCAGAAAAATGCAAATCAAAACCACAATGAAGTACCATCTTATGCCAGTCAGAATGGCTGCTATCAAAAAGTCTACAAACAATAAATGCTGGAGAGGGTGTGGAGAAAAAGGAACCATCTTACTCTGTTGGTGGGAATGCAAACTACTATAGCCATTATGGAGGACAGTGTGGAGATTCCTTAAAAAACTGGAAGTAGAACTGCCATATGACTCAGCAATCCTACTGCTGGGCATACACACTGACGACACCAGAATTGAAAGAGACACGTGTACCCCAATGTTCATCGCCGCACTGTTTATAATAGCCAGGACATGGAAGCACCCTAGATATCCATCGATAGACAAATGGATAAGAAAGCTGTGGTACATATACACAATGGATTATTACTCAGCTGTTAAAAAGAATACATTTGAATCAGTTCTAACGAAGGTGGATGAAACTGGAGCCTATTATACAGAGTGAAGTTATATGTCAGAAAGTAAAACACCAACACAGTATATTAATGCATATATATGGAATTTAGAAAGATGTTAATGATAACCCTATATGCAAGATAGCAAAAGAGACACAGATGTAAAGAACAGACTATTAGACTCTGTGGGAAAAGGCGAGGGTGGGATGAGTTGAGAGAATAACATTGAAACATGTGTATTATCATATGTGAAATAGATCTTCAGTCCAGGTTCGATGCATGAGACAGGGTGCTCAGGGCTGGTGCACTGGGGTGACCCTGAGGGATGGGATGGGGAGGGAGGTAGGAGGGAGGATCAGGATGGGGAACACATGTACACCCATGGCTGATTCATGTGAATGTATGGCCAAAACCACCACAGTACTGTAAAGTAATTAACCTCCAATTAAAAAACAAAAACACATGTATACCCATGACGGATTCATGTCAATGTATGGCAAAACCAACACGATAATGTAAAGAAAAATAAATAAATAAATAAAAGAGAAAACTAACTAACTAAATAATAATAATAAAAATAAAGACAAATAAACAACAGATGTGGCCCCTTCTCAGACCTGGCATTTAGTGAAGGAAACCAACAGAAAATAAAATATATATATATATATATATATATATATATATGCAAATCAATTAATATCTCACTTTAATATCTCAGAATGAAAGGAAAAAGTCATATGATAATCTCAATAGATGCAAAAGAGTCTTTCAACAAAATTTAACATCCATTCATCATAAAGATTCTTTAAAAATTTGGCCTAGAAGGAGCATACTTCAATAGAATAAAGACCTTATATGACAAGGGCACAGCTAACATCATACTCAATGGTGAAAGATTGAGAACTTCTCCTATAAGGTCAAGTACAAAACAGTGGTGCATATTCTCACCACACCTGTTCAACATAGTATTAAAAGTCTTAGCTGGAAAAATCACAGAAGGAAAAAGAAATAAAAGGCATCAAAATTTGAAAAAAATAAGTAAAATAGTCTCTATGGGTAATGACTTATATATATATATATATATATATATGTATTTACAACAGCACCAAGAATACTCAGAAATATATTTATCTAAGGAGGTAAAAGATCTCTAATCTAAAAACTACAAGACATTGAGGAAAACACAAAGAAAGGGAAAGATACCCAGGTCTAGAGATTGGAGAAATTAATATTATTAACATGCCTATTCTATCCAAAGACATCTATGATTCTTGATAAGTGCACTACAGGAAAATCCATTGAGACAAAAGGCGTATCTGTGGGCCTGGGGATATGAGGAAATAGGGAATGAGTGCTAATGGACATGGAGTTTCTTTTTGGAGTAATGAAAAGTTACTGGAATTAGATATGGTGATTTTTGCCAATTTTGGCAGAATACTAATAACTACTAAAACATAAATGTCAAATTTTAAACTGTAGTGCTATTTGTAAAATAAATCTTTTTTATCAAAATAACTAAACTCTATTTGACCCTCCCTCACATTCACTCCCTGCTTAAATATTTTTTGAAAGTGAATGTCGCTCCATCGTGTCTGACTCTCTACAACTCCATGGATCCATGGAATTCTCCGGGCAAGAATACTGGAGTGGGTAGCCTTTCCATTCTCCAAGGGATCTTCCCAACCCAGGGATCAAATCCAGGTCTCCCACATTGCAGGCGGATTCTTTACCAGCTGAGCCACAAGGGAAGCCCCAATTTTTTTTTTCACAAATATTTTTTGTTGCTTTTGTGAACATCTGTTAAATGTCTGACAGTATACTAGACCTTGACAGTGCTGACTCTAGTTGGCAAATCTCTATAATGCTCTGCAATGGATACTGCTTACTGACAGAGGATTTTATCTGATCAGCTTATTTTTGGTATGATAAGACACAAATTTTCCTGACTAAGACATCTACAGGAAGAATTAACAGGTGGGTGGCCTTTTTAGAGTACAGGCTCACCTAGCATTCAGAATATAAGAACTTCTTCCTGTACCTTTATAAAAGCACTTGTCTGCAACAAAGAGTTTCCCTCAATTTTGTTACATGAAATGAAACTCCTTTGTTTAACACTACAGTTCATGAAGTGTTTTCTTAGATGTTTTCTCATATAAGCCTCAAAAAAAACCTCTATCTAGTCACCATAACAATGATAATTCCATTTTCATGATGAAATCAAGGTCCTTAGAAGCTAATATATTGAGCTAAAGTTATTACTTTGTTTGCTAGTAGCAGAACTAGCACTACAATCCAGGTTTTCTGATTCCAAAATCATCATTCTTTTCTCTGTACCAGTAACTTTTTTTTCAATTTCATAAATTAATGCATGAAAAAATGGGTATTGTTATAGGCTTTCTGATATTTTATTTTGTCAACAGATTAGTAAATAACAATAAATAATAGCCACCAAAAATTAGAAGAAAATAAACAGAGAAGATAGGAGAAGTCTTTAAGTTAAATGCTTTAAATTTATAAAATACTTGTCACATTCCCCCAGATTTCTCATTTTACTTTATTTTTATTTTTTCCCTTTTATTTATTTATTTGTTTGTTTAAAATTCTTTTTTTTTTATTGTAACAAATTCAAGAAAGACTTTTTACTTTACAATATTGTGTTGGTTCTGCCACACATTAACATGAATCAACCATGGGTATACACGTGCTCCCCTTCCAGAACCCCCCTCCCACCTCCCTCCCAATTCCATCCCTCTGGGTCATCCCAGTGCACCAACCCTGAGCACCCAGTATCATGTATCAAACCTGGGCTGGTGATTCATTTCACATATGATAATTTACATGTTTCAATGTTGTTCTCCCATATCATTAGATTGATGAATTCTTCCTCATGAGCAGTCACTGGCCAACTACTCCTGAAGATAGCTAGTTTCATGTTTGAGGAAATCTTTCTATGTATTTCATTGATAGAGTAATGAATTAAGTTCCTTTATTTCCAATATCATCCTGAACTCGGGTAGCAATAATGTTCAAATTTTCTCCAATTTACTTATCTTGATTTGGCCAAACATGATTATTTTTGTTTGCAAGTAAAAAAGAATATTTTAAGTGAAGCAAACATAATATACAAAACATATAAACTAAAAGAATAAAAACACAAAGTATTCTTCCTCCCACTCCCTGGCGGCTTCAAAATATTTCAGAATATTCAAAGCATATGATTATCTTGTGTGCTATAGATAAAACAGAATTACTTTTGCTTGCTTCTTAACTGCATTTTGGGCCATTTTAGATTATGATTACATTTACCAGATATCAAGCCAGAAGGAGAAAAATCAAATATTATATATTAACACATACATATGAAATCTAGAAAAATGGTACTGATAAACCTATTTGCAGGGCAGGAATAGAGACACAGACACAAAAAATGGACTTGTGGACACAGGGGAGAGAGAGAGATTGGGGCAAATTGAGAGAGAGAGAATAGCGTTGACATATATACACTACCATGTATAAAATAGCTAGTGGGAAGCTGCTGTATAGCACAGGGAGCTCAGCTTGGTGCTCTGTGATCACCTAGAGGAGTGGGATGGGGGTGGGGTGGGAGGGAGGCACAAAAAGGAAGGGATATATGTATTATTATAGTTGACCCACATTGTCGTACAGCAGAAACTATCACAGCATTGTAAAGCAATTACACTTCAATTATTTAAAAAAGACATTTGTAAGAAAGAAAACACTTTAGCTCATTGCTCAGTTGATTTAACTTCATGATCTTCAATATCTGGTTTACTACAAACATCTGAGTGATTGAAATTATCAGTCTATAAAATATGTCTATGGTTAACAACATTGATGAATGAAATCATGCTGTGATGTTGATTAAAGTTGAATTCGATAATTGTTAGATAAATGTTGGGTTGTTGATAGTCTAAATGGATGGATGGGTGAATAGATGGAAGGATGGATATATAAGTGAATGGATGAAGAAATATCATTTCAGTACATATTTGTGTAAATGCTATTCAATGTTTAAAACAATAATATTATGTTGCTCAGGCCCTATGATTCACAGTATTTTGTATTGTTTTACCCACAAATGCTTCATTTACCCAGTTTTTAACAGTTTCCATGTAAATAAAGTTTCTAGGTCGTATACTTAGCACTTTAAGTACTATATTAGTTTTCTCTGTTTGGAGTACAGATTTCCACAAACTGCATAGCTTATAACAACAGAAATTTGTTTTCTCATAGTTTTGCAGCTCACAAGCCCCAAATCAGCATGGCAGAGCTCTTGCACTTTTTTTCCCCAAGGATCTGGGTAGAATCCATTTCATTTCTCTCTCCTAGCTTCTTGTGGCTGGCCACAATTCTTGACCTTCCTTGGCTTTCTCTACAGTACTCCAATCTGTCTCCATCTTCATATTGCCTTCTTCTCTGTCTATATCTTATCCTTTCTTGTCTTATGAGGATATTTGTCAATGGATTTAGGGCCCTTCCAGATAATTAAGGATGATCTCCTCATCTCAAAATCCTTAACTTGTGCAATACCTTGTTTTCCCAAAGAGGTAACATTCCCTGGTTCTAAGAATTAGGACATAGACATATTTTGAGGGGGCACCAATCAACCTGCTACAAACATCAAAAACCTTTTAAGCAGGGTTATTTTTAAAATAATTATTTAGCTGCCTTATTAAGTAGAAGATAGTTAACATAAGTCTATCCTACTACTTTACTGTGTAGTTTCCATATACAGTGAAATTCTCATGAGATAGGTAGAACTGTTTGTTCCAGTGCTGACAGCCTCTGAACTAATATTGCTTCTTTAACTCTTGTATATTTTTAGAGTGTTTCTGTCCCTTCTCTTTTTGTCAGGTGTAATTTCTTAATCTTGTGTTAGTATTGACTCTAATTTCCCTATTCTAATTTAAAGCTTCTAACATTTTATAATAATAATGCTTGCTATAAGTATTTATAAAATAATCATCAGTGGTTTAAAATTATTTAAATATTGCAAAATTCTGGGTAAAACAAAAACATAAATTCTAACTAATTTAAATATAGCATTTAGACTCAACAATATGAAAAGATCTGACATGATAATAATTCATATTTAAGACATAGATTTAATTGAGTGTGAAAACTCCACAGTATAATTTGGTTATCTATAAGAAAGAAAAGTGCTTTAATACATTAAGAAATATTCATTTCCCACAATTAAGATGGTACCATTCTTATTCTAATCTACATTGGTCAGATGAGATTTTGATGTCACATTTTATGACATACTTAAATGAACTCAAATAATCAGAGGAAGATGACTAACATATTGAGAGGTTGAAAGCTTGATTAGGATATATATATATAGTGAAACTAATGAACATCCTGGGGAAGTGAAAACTGATGCTGGACAAGGGGAGGAAAGAGACTTCTTGCTGTTTGTACATAGAATAATGGTTATCATGTATAACAGTTCAGGAAGCTAATCCTTTAATGCAACAAAAGAAAAAAAATATGACCAATAAATGGAAGTTAGGTGGAGATGGACTTCCATCTATAATATAGAACATATGAGCAGTTCTTAAACAGGTTGTTTATGAAAGTATAAGTTCCACATCACTGCAAAGGATTCAACTGAGATTGACTTTTATTTATGAGGTAGAAAATATGCTGAAGAAGCTTCTTGCTATAGAAAAAAATATCTATAATTGGAATGCTATGTCTGTGAAGATTTTTTTAATAGGCTAGCTTATAAATAAAGTGAAATATGCATCTAAATGCTGGGAAGAGAGCCACGAGGCTATGGCCACTGGCTTTCTAACCCTCTAATGTCTATGCCTCTTTTTAATTTTATGTTTGTTTTTCTTTTTCTATTCAATTGATTCCCTCATCTAGTTTATGCCTAAGTCACAAGGGGCTTTAGTCTGTAAACATCAAGAGTATATTAGACGCTGAAACTTGACAGGGAGATTATTCTCACCCTAATTGATCTAGTTCTATTTCTTAAACTATTAATTGTATGGTTTGAAGCAATTTTCCAAATAGTTTGGATTTTAGTTTCTCCCCAGTGTAAAATAATTTAGATAAAACATGTGTTTCTTTGTTGTTGAGACAGTATGCACTTGTGTGTAGGTGCATATGTATATATAAGAAAGACATCAAAATCAGCAACCAAAGCAAGGTATTATTAATGAGCTAACTCTCTTAAACATGAGTTTTGACAGTTTAAATAAGTTTTTTCTTTTCATGGGCAGTCTTCCACAGGTGTGTGTTTAACTGTAGTGGGGATAAGAGAATGGACTTAACTCAGTCATTACTCAGTCAGTTATTCATTACTAACATTCCAGACGTTTTTTCCCTTGAAAATGAAAAAAACATTTTTTTCTCTGAGCCATAAATATTGTCTAGGAGCAAATAAAATATTATTTGGGGGACTGGAAAATAATCCCATCCTCAGAAGCATTGCCAACTTTGTAGTTTCTCAGGTAAGCACTCCATGAGCATGACACGACAGATATTTTAAACAAAAACAAATTAAAAACCCTACACTGTGGACCCTGGAATTTCTGAAAAACCACAGAATACAGCTACTGGCCCCCTCTGCTGGTGAACTGCAAAGAATTGGTGGAGAAATTGCGGCATTATTCACCATAAGAAATAGTGACGAGTGATGCCTAGCTCTAAAGTGTTGGCAGCTAAACTTATGTAAGGCTCTGTGAATAACCATAAGGAAGATATGTGGCATTTTCAGGAGCTTTAAGCAACTGAAGACCCATTTAAGTTAAATATTGATGCATAATCCCATATATATCTAGCTAATTCTGGCTTGGATAAAGGTATATGATTCAATACAAACACAATAAAAAGCTGAAGTCTTCAAGCCTCACCCCACAGACTATAGGAAGCTATGATATTAGAGTTTAATTTCAGGGTCTTTGAAACTGTTACCTAACAGTGCTGATAAATAAGTACTACAGAGAAAAGTTAAAATGGTATTAAAAGCAACTAAGAAAAGCACCAAATTTTTTCTAATTCCTTTGATATTCCACTGAAAGTGCAGGGCTTGTCTTATCAATGAAAATGAAAAACATTCCATCCTGGATTTCTCTCTGATAATACATCAGGTCAAGAACAAAAATATCTCTTATCCAAGTCCTATATTCTCTAGGACATCTAGAACATCTAGAGTGTCAGAGATGAGACGCTGATGGCATCACTGTTTCTAGAATCTAGTGAGTGAGTATGCATTAATCATCGAAGAAATGTCAGTGTAGGGGAGAACAAAGATTAATTTACTCAGAAACAACTGGGAAATAAGCACAAACTCTCACTCTTAGAGTTAGCTTCACCCCAGGAAAGAAGCCTTGAATGAGGCATGTAGTCACTTGATAACTTTTATATTTGCTTATTATCAATAAACACCCTTCAGTTCACATACACTTCAGAGACTATGTTTGCTTAGAATTAGTAAAATTTGAAATTTCTTTCAACACTCCTAGGTCATGGTTACCAATTTATAGATAAGTACACTAAGGAGAAGCAAGTTTATTTGGATTTTCCTTGATGGTAACATGGATATGATGATGATGATAAATATTTATTAATACATTTCCTTATATTATATATATGTGTATTATTTCATTAATTCATCACAGGACCCTGCGAGATATAGGACCTATTACTATGACCATTTTGTAGAGAAAATTGTGGTTAAAAAAGGGTTAAATAGCTTTCTTAAGGTTACTGGACTATTAAATTGCAGAGTTGGAATTAAGATCCCAGGCATTCTGACTCCCACAAGCTGTAGAGCCTCCTTAGTTGCTACTAATAATTGAATAACCATGACTCGAAAACAAGTTCCTACCCTGAATGCTAATATTCTTGTCATTCTCTTCTGATTTACTAAAGAGGCTCTTCGCACCATCAAAGAAACTGAAAGGCTACAATTTTATGGGTCATGGTCAAAGGAATTATGTCTGTGAGAATACATAGATAGCTGGAACTGTAGCCTGCAAAATTTACTTACAACCTTGAGTACTCTCTTTAGTTAAGGGAAAGGTGGTAGTCTAACAAATGAGTCTGTAGGAAAGAAAATTTGAAGTCCCAAATACGACTTGACAAACACAAAGACTTATTTGCTATTGCTGGAGGAGGCTGGAGTTAGCACATCCCCTTTACAAGTTGGTTTCTCTATGTCTCACTTGAGCGGCTGTTTCCATAGACACCCACACTTCAGTTTCCCAGCTTAACCACATTCAAACATTTAGAAAGACAGTAACGAGAATCCAACATGCGAGACAGCAAAAGGAACGCAGATGTATAGAATAGACTCGTGGACTCTGTGAATGAGGGAAAGGGTGGGATGATATGGGAGAATGGCATTGAAACATGTTAATTATCATATGTCTAATCAATCGCCAGCCCAGGATTGATGCTCGGGGCTGGTGCATCGAGATTTCCCGGAGGGGAGGGAGGAGGGAGGGGGGAGGGAGGGGTTTCTGGAAGGGGAGCATATGTAAACCCATGGTGATATCATGGCATTGTATGGCAAAAACAATAAAAGGGAGAAAAAAAAAGAATGCAGGCTTTGGTTGCAACAGCTGTGAACTGTTTTACCATGTGTTTAACAGGCAGGGCTTATCTACTTTCCTCTACGTGTGCAACAGGACAACAGGGGGTTTCAGCAAACAGTAATAAATTTTTTTCTGAACGACTCTTAGAAGTTCCAAAACTGAAGAAACATATTTTAATCTATATGAAAGAAGAAAAAAAACAGAAAGAAAGGAGGAGAAACTTTAATCTGTCCTTGGCTTTTGGGGACAAGGATGGAGCAATAGTGACGGGTACCAACCTGTTCACAAGTGCAAAATTGAAAACACATGCCTTTCTCCTATGTCTGAAACAAAGTGGTGGGTTCCTGGGGACCCATAGAGGAAGGTGGTGGGGTATGGAAATCACTGTGGGCACTGAAAAGTACTTGAAAAATAAGCTAATGCTATTCACAGGCCACTTGGCTGTGTTTATTTTTAAATTGTGCTAATGATAATTAGAGAAAATATTCAAATTAAATTGTTTAAAAGCATTTACTTTCTGAGAATCTGGGGAAAGTAACATTGTATTATTAATATAAGTTTCCATAGAAAGAAAATACATAAGAATTATCATTAAAATGTACTCATGTGAAAAAGATAAATAGCAAAAAAAACTTGCCAATTGGCCTAGAAACTTCAGGAACAGACATGCTGAAAGAGTGTTCATGCATATACACACAAACACACATGCATTCTTATATGAAGCCTTTGTGTACACATAGTACACCAAGTTTGTTTGCTTGTGCATATCCTATTTCAATATAACATATATACAAACATGTCTCACATTGAGGAGTGCTTTGAAGTTCAATGTAACCAATCAGACAAATATTCTGTACTTAGATGAAACCTGGTCACAAAGAGAGCATGATGAGGAATTCTAAGTCTTAAAATAGTGATAAAAAGCAATTTCAACTCATATAATTATAACAAAAATCCCTATGATATAGACTTTATTGTTACATTATATGAATGAGGAAACTGAAGCACAAAATTATTAAGGGACATGCCAAAAATTACTTTATTATTATGAGGTTCAGCAAGAATTTAACCTCAGGCAGTCTGGTACCAAAATCTACTCTTAATCTTTGTAGTTAGCAAGTGGAAAGAAGTGTTCAGAGTCCAGTAGGAAAAAGTGAGTGCTGACCAACCCCCACTCTGTTCTTCTAAGCATCTAGGACTTTCTGTGAGTTACTGTCTATATCAGTGGGTGAACAGGTGGGATTTTAAGTGGTAAAGATATTTCAGACAGGGAGAGATGTGCTGCATGAAAAGTAGTTTCTATTTGATGGGAAATGAACACAGCAGAGATTCTTGTTCTCCCTTAGCAACAGTAAGAGTACTGTTAAAATAGTGCATCATCTGGATCTTGCCTTAGATTACATTTTTTTGAAAAAGAACAAAAAGTCATGTTCAGAATGATTAGGTGGTGACAATAATTCAACTTGGTCTTCAAGGTTCCCTTACCTTTGTCTATTATTTCTTGGTCTGATATCTTCTGTTTTAACTTAAATGGAACTGAGTTGCTATAATATTCTTATTCATGAGTGAACTATATGAACATTATAATAAACAGTACATATAAAGATTGCTTTAATCTTTAAAGCACTCTTTAGCTAGTGCGTGTTTTATTCTTCTGTGCTCAAGGAAGCATTTCCCAGCTAGTTGAATCTTTACAGACAGACATGTCTTTTCACTTGAAAATAAAACTTTTCACAAGCAAAAGTTTGTCATCTTTCTTCAGATTCATCTTACAGAGAAATTTAATCTCACTGAATAGAAACTGGGCTGTTTGAAATGTGTAAACTAGGATGCTAATGTTTTCATTTCAATATTCACCTCTACAAATACAGTAGAATCATGGATCAGACAAATAAACTGTATGAAAGTGAAAGTGGTATACAAGGCACAAAATATAGGCAGTTCTAATAATCCTTTCACTCATGTTAATTACAGATGATTTGTACAAATAGACTGCTGGCTTTGTCCAAGGGAAAAGTATAAAATTATTATTCTTTGTTTATATTATTTTATTTTATTACAAGAAGTAGAGACAACTGGCATATTGAATGCAACACTTTCACAGCATCATCTTTCAGGATATGAAATAGCTCAACTGGAATTCCATCATTTCCACTAGCCTTGTTCATGATAATGCTTTCTAAGGCCCACTTGACTTCACATTCCAGGATGTCTGACTCTAGGTGAGTGATCACACCATCATGATTATCTGGGTTGTGAAGATCGTTTTTGTACAGTGCTTCTGTGTATTCTTGCCACCTTTTCTTAATTCTTCTGCTTCTGTTAGATCCATACCATTTTTATCCTTTATCGAGTGTATCTTTGCATGAAATGTTCCCTTGGTATCTCTAATTTTCTTGAAGAGATCTCTAGTCTTTCCTATTCTCTTGATTTCCTCTCTTTCTTTGCACTGATCACTGAGGAAGGCTTTCTTATCTCTCCTTGCTATTCTTTGGAATTCAGCATTCAGATGGGAATATCTTTCCTTTTCTCCTTTGCTTTTCACTTCTGTTCTTCTCACAGCTATTTGTAAGGTCTCCTCTGACAGCCACTTTGCTTTTTTGCATTTCTTTTCCTTGAGGATGGTCTTGATTCCTATCTCGTGTACAATATCATGAACCTCTATCCACAGGTCATCAGGCACTCTGTCTATGAGATCTAGTCCCTTAAGTCTATTTCTTACTTCCACTGTATAATCATAAGGGATTTGATTTAGGTCATACCTGAATGGTCTAGTGGTTTTCCCTACTTTCTTAAGTTTATGTCTGAATTTGGCAATAAAGAGTTCATGATCTGAGCCACAGTTGGCTCCTGGTCTTGTTTTTGCTGACTATATAGAGCTTCTCCATCTTTGGCTGCAAAGAATATAATCAATTTGATTTTGGTGTCCATCTGGTGATGTCCATGTGTAGAGTCTTCTCCTGTGTTGTTGGAAGCATGTTTGTTAAGTCAAGTGTGCCTTAGAAAGCATCACTATGAACAAAGCTAGTGGAGGTGATGGAATTGCAGTTGAGCTATTTCAAATCCTGAAAGATGATGCTCTGAAAGTGCTGCACTCAATATGCCAGCAAATTTGGAAAACTGGGCCACAGGACTGGAAAAGGTCAGTTTTCATTTCAATTCCAAAGAAAGGCAATGCCAAAGAATGCTCGAACTACCTCACAATTGCACTCGTCTTGCACGCTAGTAAAGTGATGCTCAAAATGTTCCAAGCCAGGCTTCAGCAATACGTGAACTGTGAACTTCCAGATGTTCAAGTTAGTTTTAAAAAAGGCAGAGGATCAAACTGCCAACATCTGTTGGATCATCAAAAAAGCAAGAGAGTTCCAGAAAAACTTCTATTTCTGCTTTACTGACTATGCCAAAACTTTTGAGTGTTTGGATCACAATAAACTGTGGAAAATTCTCAATGAGATGAGAATATCAGACCATCTGACCTGTCTCTTAAGAAACCTGTATGCAGTTCAGGAAGCAACAGTTAGAACTACACATGGAACAACACACTGGTTCCTAATAGGAAAAGAAGTATATCGAGGCTGTATATTGTCACCCTGCTTATTTAACTTATATGTCGAGTACATCATGAGAAACACTGGGCTGGAAGAAGCACAAGCTGGTATCAAGATTGCTGGGAGAAATATCAATAACATCAGATATGCAGATGACACCACCCTAATGGCAGAAAGTGAAGAGGGACTAAAAAGTTTCTTGATGAAAGTGAAAGAGTAGAGTGAAAATGTTGGCTTAAAGCTCAACATTCAGAAAACTAAGATCATGGCATCTGGTCCCATCACTTCATGGGAAATAGATGGGGAAACAGTGAAAACAGTGTCAGACTTTGTTTTTGGGGTCTCCAAAATCACTGCAGATGGTGATTGCAACCATGAAATTAAAAGACGCTTAGTACTTGGAAGGAAAGTTACGACCAACCTAGACAGCATATTGAAAAACAGAGACATTACTTTGCCAACAAATGTCCATCTAGTCTAGGCTATGATTTTTCCAGTAGTCATGTATGGATGTGAGAGTTGGACAGTGAAGAAAGCTGAGCACTGAAGTATTGATGCTTTTGAACTGTGGTGTTGGAGAAGACTCTTGAGAGTCCCTTGGACTGCAAGGAGATCCAACCAGTCCATCCTAAGCAGATCAGTCCTGGGTATTCATTGGAAGGACTGAAGTTGAAGCTGAAACTCCAAACTTTGGCCACCTCATGCAAAGATTTGGCTCATTGGAAAAATCCCTGATGCCGCGAAGCATTGGGGGCAGGAGGAGAAGGGGACGACAGAAGATGAGATGGCTGAATGACATCACTGACTCGATGGACATGGGTTTGTGTAGACTCCGGGAGTTGGTGATGGACAGGGAGGCCTGGCGTACTGCAGTTCATGGGGTGGCAAAGAGTTGGACATGACTGAGCAACTGAACTGAACTGACAGACAACTGAGAAACTGTTGTGGCATGGTTAGTTTTTAAATAATCATAGAATTTGATTTGGGGCCTAAACGCGAAGGACAGAGCAAAATTTTTGAAGGTAGTATGATCTAACGGTTGGTCAAACAAAAGAGCTCAGTAATAGGCACATCTAAGTCAATAGAGTTGAACCATGGCTTCAGTATAAGGGGCAAAGGAACATCTCTGGTGTTAGGGAAAAGTCTTTCCATCATTTTTCCTGGGTACTGTCCAAGGCCTGCTTATAGGAGAGAAGGGAATAAGTCATTCATGATCCTGATTGAGCACATTTAAGAGACTTGCAATTATCAAATTGATTTGCCTTTAGGATAAAAAAAATATGAAAGTGGATACAAGATTATTTATTAAACAATTTAATATTTCCCAAATAAAGTGCTTAGACTATTTCCTACAAAAAATAATCCCCACATGAGCTCCTTTAATAGTAATTAATGCAATAAGGATAGTGCTATTCAAGCAACAATGGTAAAGTTCTTTTAAATATAATATCATCATATAAAATATATCAACAACTATCTACATGTGAAGCAGAATTATTGCAAACATTAAAACTTAGAACTGGCTTGATGATTATGTGAAATTATTGAGATGGCTGGGTAATAAATGAATTTCAACAAACAGGTGCCGATAAATTGCATTTGAAGATTAGTAATTTTGTGAAATACATAAACTTTTCTGATGAAGAAGAGCTGTGAAGTCCCTGGATGCTCTACTTATAAAAGTTAAGCTAAACTGAAGTTATCCTCTTTATGAATTCCACACATTCTTGGATACTACCCACTACTGCTGATGAAATATGACTTGATCAACTGCTCAGGCTATGGAAATGTTTCACGCCAGGCTGGGGGAGTCCATGAATTCACATTTCAGTTACAGTTAGGAAAGGAATAGGAACTGGCAGACATTGAAAGACTATGATTCAACTTGGGGATTACTCCTGAAAAAGAAGTCATGGAAATACAAGGAGGAGAGGAGAAGGTGTAAGATGAGGGAATTTGATACCTTGCCAACAGTGTTAGTCCGGTTTTCCCTAGGTCTTATGTGAACAGGTTGCTATGTGGTGATCCTTACCATTGAGAACTGCAGAGAGAAGTTGCTATTGAAATATTGTAAAAAAAATTAAAAGAGATATACTGTATATATATATAGACATGAAAAGTCATGGATTTTTAAAGCAATTTAAAATATTGGAGCCCAGTTGGAAATGACGACTTTTGTCTCTGTACTATTCATTAGTCACATCAGCATTTACCTATTTCTTTCCCTGGGCCACAAATTTTCACTAAAACTTGAAAGCAGAGGCAAAAAGAGGATCTTTAAGAGGGACAGAAATAGATAGATCAATCCTAAAGTTGTTTTCCTTTTTTTTTAATGGTACCATTGGAATATGAAAAGATTTTATTTTCTCCCCAGAGTCACAAAACCGTGTGGGTGGCATTATTTTGTCTCAGTGGAAAATACGGGGATAAACAGTGGGGTATACACCCATACCCTCAGGTGCCAATGAGCTCAATTGTCTTTTCCCCTGTGTTATAGTGTTATTCATTCAGTCATGTCTGACTCTTTGCAACCCCATGGACTGTAGCCTGACAGGCTTCTCTGTCAATGAAATTCCCCAGGCAAGAAAACTGGAGTGGCTTGCCATTTCCTTTTCCAGGGGATCGTCCTGACCCAGGGATCAAACCTGGGTCTCCAAGATTGCAGGCAGGTTCTTTACCATCTTGGCCACTAGGGAAGCCCTCCCCTGTGTTATAGTTAAATGCAAGAAAAGGACACATGGAGCTTATTTTTACTAACTTAAAGATAGATATAAGCTACATTAACCTCACTGCTCCATCTAATAAAAATTTCTGCTTTTATTTTTAAGATAAGAATGATTCGCACATCATTAAAAAATATTGGAATATAGTTGATTTACAATGTTGATACATATACATATATTCACTCATTTTTTAGATTATTTTCCCATATAGGCCATTACAGAATATTGAGTAAAGTTCACTGTGCTATACAATAGGTCCTTATTAGTTATCTATCATATATAGTAGTGTGTATATGTCAATTCTAATCTTCCACTTTATCCCTTTCCCTGTTACCCCTAATAACCAGAGTTTGTTTTCTACACCTGTAACTCTATTTATGTTTTGTAAATAAATTCATTTGTATTATTCTTTTTAGATTCCACATATAAAAAATATAATATGATATTTGTCCTCTGACTTACTTCACTCAGTATGACAATCACTAGGTCCATTCATGTTGCTGCAAATGCACTATTTTACTATTTTTAATGCTGAATAATATTCCATTTCATATATGTAGCACATCTTTTTTATCTGTTCCACTCTTGGGAGACATTTAGGTTGCTTCCATGTCTTGGATACTGTAAGTAGTGCTGCAATGAACATTATAGTGCATGTATCTTTTCAAATTATGGTTTTCTCCAGATATATGCCCAGCAGTGGGATTGCTGGATTATATGATAACTCAACATCACTAATTATCAGAGAAATGCAAATCCAAACTGCAATGAGGTTATCACCTCACACCAGTCAGAATGGCCATCATCAAAAAAATCTGCAAACAATAAATGCTGAAGAGAGTGTGAAGAAAAGGGAACCCTCCTTACGTTGTTGGTGGGAATGCAAACTGGTACAACCACTATGGAGAACAGCATGGAATTTCCTTTAAAAAAAAACAACTAAAAATAGAGAACTCTTTAAATATCATTAAACATAATTATTTTTCACCAAAGTTGCAATTCTGTTTTTACACACACATTTAAATTTTTGCTGAAAATGTCTTTTACCCACTGCATCCATATTGGTATCTCCCAATCTCTGTTAAAACCTAGATTCTCATTTTATAATAAAAAAATACTCTCTTGAAGGTCACTAGTGATTTTTCTGATCAGTATGTAATCTCTGCTCAAGTCTTCATTGTCTTTGACCTTTATAAAGTGTTTGACACTGTTCACCACCACTTTTTGAAACTTTGTTCTCTTAGTTTTCTTAAGCCAATAGTTATCCTGATTTTCTTCCTACCCTATTTCTTTTTTTCCCCCCTTTTGGTACAAGTTTCCCCCTGCCTAACCCTTAAATGTTTTTCTTCTCCAAGTTATATCAAAGGTCTATTGCTCTTTTCTTAGCATTGCCTGTTCACACTGTGCAAGCACATCTATTTTCTTTCATCTTTTTTCTTCCATTTTAGTACCACATTTTCTTTATCCATCTATCAATGGGCATTTAGGTTGATTGCATATCTTGGCTATTGTGAATAATGCTGTAATGAACATTCAAGAGCACATATCTTTATTAATCAGCTTTTCCTCCTAATTTTCTTTGGATAAATACCCAGAATTGTAATTGCTGGATTGTATAGTTATTCTATTTTTGCTATTTTGAGGAATTTCTATATTGTTTTCCACAGTGGCTGCACCAATTTACAGTCCCATCAATGGTGCATGAGATATTTTTCTCCACATCTTTGCCAACACTTGTCATTTGTTTTATTTTGATAATAGTCATTATGACAGGTATGGAATGTTGTCTCTTTATAGTTTTGATTTCCAATGCCCCAATGATTAGTGATGTTGAGAATATTTTTTTGGGGGGGGGAGCTACAATGGCATTTTTATTTTTATTTTTTTATTGGTTTTGCCATACAATGACATGATATCGCCATGGGTGTACATATGCTCCCCCTCCAGAACCCCCCTCCCTCCTCCCTCCAGGAAATCTCGGTGCAGCAGCCCCGAGCAACAATCCTGGGCTGGCCATTGATTTCACTTAACATGTTTCAATGCCATTCTCCCAAATCATCCCACCCTTGCCCTCGTCCACAGAGTCCACGAGTCTGTTCTATACGTCTGCGTTCCTTTTGCTGTCTAGCATGTTGGGTTCTCTTTACCATCTTTCTAAATCCCATATATATGCGTTAGTATACTGTGTTGTTGTTTTTCATATGTCTCTTGGTCATCCACATGCTTTCTTTGCAAAAATGTCTATTCCGATTTTCTTACTTTTTTAAAAAAACTTTTTATTTTATATTGGGGTATAGCCAATTAAGAAACAACATTGTGATAGTTTCAGGTGAACAGCAAATAAACTCAGTCATATAGATACAGGTATAAATTCTCCCCCAAATCCCCCTACCATACAGGCTGCCATATAACAGTGAGCAAAGTGCCATGTTCTATACAATAGATCCTTACTGGTTATTCATTTTAAATATAGCAGTGTCCACATGCCCATACCAAACTCACTAACTATCCCTTCTCCCCATCCTTCCCTCCCTGCCACCATGCAACCATAAGCTTGTTCTCGGAGTCTGTACTGAGTCTGTTTCTGTTTTGTAATTTCATTTGTATAATTTCTGTTTAGATTCCACATATAAGTATCCTCACAAAATGGTTCTTTTATGTGCAAAAACTTAGTTTGATGTAATCCTGTTTTGTTTGTTATTATCTAGTTTTATGGTTTAAACTACTTTTACATTGATGGCTCCTAAATCTCTATTTCTAGCCTTGTGCTCTCTCCCTTTTGGTTTCTAGTGGAATTCTGAAGTCTGTCTTTTTTCAGAAATAAAAAGATATCTGAAAACATTATTCTTAGCTTTTCTGCCTTCATCAATCCTTAGAGATAATTTATTGCTACGTTAGATGTTATTTGAAAGTAAAAATTAGAGGTTTATTCACCTGAAGACAAAAGAAAAACTGTGTGTAATGATCTATTCAGTTGTATTACAAGACTTGGTAGGCATCTTCAAGTAAATTAGAGATACCAAGGGAACATTTCATGCAAAGATGGGCACAATAGAAGGTGGAAATGGTATGGACCTAACAGAAGCAAAAGAGATTAAGAAGAGGTGGCAAGAATATACAGTACTGTAAAAAAAAAAAGGTCTTAATGACTCAGATAACCATGATGATGTGATCACTCAGACATGCCAGACATCCTGGAATGTGAAGTCAACTGCACCTTAGGAAGCATTACTACATGCAAAGATAGTGGAGGTGATGGAATTCCAGCTGAACTATTTCAAATCCTAAAAGATGACGCTGTGAAAGTGCTGCACTCAATATGGTAGCGAATTTGGAAGCATACTCAGCAGTGGCCATAGGACTGGAAAAGGTCAGTTTTCATCCAAATGCCAAAGAAGGGAAATGCCAAAGAATGTTCAAACTGCCTCACAATTGCATTCATTTCACGTGGTAGAAAAGTGAAAAGTGAAAGTGTTATTCACTCAGTTGTGTATGAATCTTTGTGACCTGCGGGGAGCCGGGATGTTTTCCATTTTATCAACCGTGAAGCATATCTTTTCTGCCATTCTGCTCGTTCTTCCTGGGAATGTGCTGAAGTACACTGCGCACCATACCTACAGATTCCTTGCTCTAAAAACCTCCTCCTCTGGAGCAAGGGGTGACAAAGCAGGACGCACTCATAACCATCCCCACCCACAAGAACGGGCATTGAGAAGGCAGGTTCCTTCGGGGTCAAACAACTCTCTTGGCCAACTCCTCCTAGAGCCGATTCTCTAAAGCAACACTGACATCAAGTGGATCAGTTCGTCAAGCACAGGAATGCCCCACTTCCCGAACTGAAAGGACTATGGGACATTTTCCACATCCTAGGAATTTTGTTCTTTTACACAAAGTATTCCTCGCTGCTTGTGATCCCCCTAGGTGGTGGGCGGAAACGCCAACCATTACAAGGTCCAAGCAGATCATTTTGGGGCAGCCACTTGACAAGTTTTGTATTCTTTGCAAGATTTGGAGGTGGAGTCCCAGTGTATCGCCACAGGACTGTCTGAGGTATTTTGCCCAAAGCATCAGCACTTTCCATAGCTTTGTGCTCCGGAATCTCCGAGACCATTGAGCCCAAAGAGAAAACCACGATTCCATGTTCTCCAGAAGCATTTACATAGGCTTCAAATTCCTGGGTAGTACTATCTCCGGCAGATATTGCAATGATACTAAAATGAGGACGATGAGCATCATAATGCAATGCTACACGACACAGCATTCTTGCAGGCTTACAGGTGAGAGCGAAGGTCCAGGTCTGCTGGGACTTTTTGGTGCTGACGGTGACGGACAGGCCGGGGTCGTGCTCTACCCGGACTCCTTCCACACTCTCGCTGAGCACTTTCTCAGGAGATAATGAATTCATCCACTTTTCTATCAAGGTTTCCATGTAACTTCCTGAGAGCTGTTTATTCTCATTTTGCTGTGTCCAGGGTTCATGTCCCTGTTCGGGCACCACTCTACCGGAACCAGCTGGCAAAATCGCACGGTCGAGAACGCAACGACCAAGCACCTGAGAAAAATGAAGACACTCAAAAGATGGGGTTGAGAGGAGCAGAGGGAAACTCCAAAGAGCTTCTCACTACTGCCACTTTATTATAGCTGATTAACAGTATATATACATTTTTCTAGTTACTAGCAAGCTTGAGGGAGCAGTTAACGATAAACTTTAAGAATGCCTTTGATATGGTCAGCACATTATTAAGCAGGGGAAAAACAGACCCGCATACGTCAGGCGTCCAAGAAAACAGAGTAAATGGGAAAAAGGTCATCAGGCTGTTTTTCCCGTCATGGCGCTTGATCTTAGTCAATGAAAAGGCGTCAGGGTGGCGGGACAAAGAGAGGTTTTCAGGTCCTCTCTTAGGGCCGATTGGGGGATGGAAAACATCCCGGCTCCCCGCAGTGACCCACCATGTTTCTCTGTCCATGATATTCTCCAGACAAGAATACTGGGGTGGGTTGCCATTTCCTTCTCCAGGGGATCTTCCCTATCAAGGGATAGAACCTGGGTCTCCTGCACTGCAGGCAGATTCTTTACCATCTGAGCCACCAGGGAAGCCCCCATGCTAGCAAGGTAATGCCCCAAATCCCTTAAGCTAGCCTTCAATAGTATGTGAACAGAGAACTTCCAGATGTACAAGCTTGATTTAAAAAAGTCAGAGGAACCAGAAATTAAATTGCCAATATCCTTTGGAACATAGTAAAAGAAAGGGAATTCCAGAAAAACATCTACTTCTGCTTCACTGACTACACTAAAGCCTTTGACTATGTGGGTCACAACAAACTGTGGAAAATTCTTAAAGAGAAGGGAATAACAGACCATCTTGATGGCCTCCAAAGAAACCTGTATGCAGGTCTAGTAGCAACAGGTATAAGCAACATGGAACAGCAAAAGTGGTTCAAAATTGGGAATGGAATACTTCAAAGCTGTACATGGTCACCCTACTTATTTAACTTTTACACAGAGCACATCATGTGGAATGTCAGGCTAGATGAAGCACAAGATGGAATCGAGCTTGCCGGGAGAAATATCAATAACCTCAGATATGCAGATGATACCACTCTAATGGCAGAAAGCAAAGAGGAACTAAAGAGCCTCTTGATGAAGGTGAAAGAGGACAGTGAAAAATCTGACTAAAAACTCAACATTTAAAAAACTGAGATCATGGTATCCTGTCCCATCACTTCATGGCAAATAGATGGGGGGAAAATGGAAACAGTGACAGGCTTTCTTTTCTTGGGCTCCAAAATCACTGCAAATAGTGACTGCATCCATGAAATTAGAAGACACTTATTCCTTGGAAGAAAAGCTATCACACAACTAGAGAGCTTATTAAAAAACAGAGACATCACTTTGCCAACAAAGGTCCATATAATCAAAGCTATGGTTTTTCTAGTAGTCATGTATGGATGTGAGAGTTGGACCATAAAGAAGGCTGAGCACCGAAGAATTGATGTTTTTGAACTGTGGTGTTGGAGAAGACTCTTGAGAGTCCTTTGGACTGCAAGGAGATCAAACCAGTCAATCCTAAAGGAAATCAACCCTGAATATTCATTGGAAGGACTGATTCTGAAGCTGAAGCTCCAATATTTTAGCCACCTGATTCAAACAGCTGACTAATTGGAAAAGACCCTCATTCTGGGAAAGATTGAGTGCAGGAGGAGAAGGGGACAACAGAGGATGAGATGGTTGGATGGCATCACCAACTCGATGGACATGAGTTTGAGCAAGCTCCAGAAGATGATGAAGGACAGGGAAGCCTGGCATGCTGCAGTCCATGGGGTGGCAAAGAGCCAGACATGACTGAGTGACTGAACTACAACCATATGACTGAAGGAAATAAAACTAGTGGTCATTAATCTTAAGCTCATACATTCTGGTTCAGGGGCCATGAAAAGGATGGTGACTTAATTGGAAGATCAAGAGAAGCCATAAAGATGTGAAGTATCTTGACCTTTAAACTCATTGGTTAGAATTTAGGTGATTTAAGAACAGGAGCCAACCAAAAATGTACAGATTAAGGATATAAAAACTGCTGTAGGTCCCACCTTGGGGGTACTTGGGGGGACTCTTTACCCCCTCTCAGTGTCTATGCTGAGAGCTTTGTACTTTGCTCCTCTTTAATAAATCCTGTTTGCTTGCTACTATGAGTGTTTTCCATTCTTCCTGGATTTCATTCTTTGGCTCCACAGACAAGAACTCAGATTCCCATTTCAGTGGGCAAGTTGCTCTTGCTGCAGATGACCTAAGTAGTTTCAATGCTTTTGGAATGAATGAGCACTGATCAAACAGCTACTATTAAAAAAAAGTACTGAATTCAGGGAGAATAGGGAGGTAGATAGAAAGTAATTTCATGATTTAATTCTCCTTTTAGTGACAGTTCGTGAAACAACAGAATCTAGGGCTAACAACAACTTGGAGGTTATATAAACCAATGTTTCCCAAGTTTCAATCATTCCTTTACCTCCTGCATGATTTTTTCATATCTACTTATCACTACTCAATCTGTATTGAGTGAAAAGTGTTATTGGAATATGTATTGAATGAAAAGTGAAAGTGTTAGTCACTCAGTCATGTCTGACTTTTTTGTGATCCCATGGACTGTAGCCCACCAGGCTCCTCTGTGCATGAAATTCTCTGGGCAAGAATTCTGGAGTGGGTAACCATTCCCTTCTCCAGGGGATCTTCCGACCCAGTGATTGAATCTGGGTCCCCTGCATTGCAAGCAGATTCTTTACCATCTGAGCCACCAGCCAAAGAGTATGCATATTGTTCTTTAATCTATTCAAATGTAATTTTATTTAAAGTTATTAAACTTCTTTTAAAATGAAATATTAACTACCATATGTTCAGAAATCAAGTGACATCTGACATAAGGAGATGATAATTACAAAAAGTACTAATTATATAATTAGTTATTAAAAATAGAATATTTGCCCATGCATCTCCCAAAATTATATTGACTATTACTTGTGACAAATGAGTTCAGGTCTACACCTGCTTTGTATCAACAGGATATGTGAAAAACAACTTATTTCCCCAAAAGCCTAATTCCTGTCTGAGGTCACACAGTAAGGCCATGGCAGAGATAAGAATGACTGATCTGGTTACCAAAATGTTTCACTCACTGAAAACAATAACTTCTTTTCTGTATTCTCCATTTAGACACATTGTACATTAAAGGCCCTTTGAAAAGAGAGCTACTTTTGAGGCTTAATAAGTTGTCACATAACTTTTCCCTTCCTAAATTCACTGGCAAATTTAGAACTGCACCCCCAGTTATGAAAGGTGCTGATGTAACAGTTAAAAAATTAAAAAAAAGGGAAGTGAAATATGGGACAGGACACCACCAGAGTTGGTGAGGGAAAAATCTTGATATAGATGTATTTAGATGTGCAAAGCCTCAATCTCCACAGACGGAAGGGGAAATTAGACACTGATCACATCTCCTAACAGCTGCATAAATCTTGTGGACCCATGAAAAAGACAACCAAGAAGCTGACTATGAACAGAACACCCAGTTTAACTGAAAAAGTGAGTGATCAAGAAAGAGTTCACAGTATAGCAAAGAAAGAAACAGAAGCTAGCATCAGAGATACCTCCAAATCAGCAATTTTCAGGGTGTGTTTTCCTGGTTTTAAAAAACAACCCAGTTCCCTATACTTACTCCATTTTTATCTTCAGACATCAGCAGTGAGAATTGGTGTTGAGTATAATGCTTCAAAAACAAGTCCAACCTTAATTTAGCATAGACAGGATTACAGTAGTAGCAAAAGTCTCCAAATAAAACTTTAGTTTATTAGCTTTTTTTTACTTTATTAGCTTAAGTAGCTTTATTATTTCCTATTAGCTGTAAATGAACATTAGCCAAAACCTAGCTAAATCACACTAAATGTTCTCAAATGACTTTAACTAGAAATGCAAAATTATAAAGACCTCAGAAGACCATATAATATAACCATCTTAAATAATCAGGTGGAAAAATTAAAACCCAAAGAAATACGGGACCAGCATAGTAACATAGCAAATAAACATCAGAACTGCTGCTAGAATCCAGGTGTCCCAAATGCCAATATAATCCCATTTCTTAATATCATACTGTCATCAGCTTTCTTCTCTCTTTCTCTCACTTTTCAGTCCCTCTATTGCTTTAGAAGTTTTCTGCTTTTGCAAGTACAGGTTATTTTTTGAGTGAATATTCTCTTTGAAAACTAAAATGGCAATGTCCCATTTAAGAAGGTGAATTTTTATTCAAAATCAAACTCAATTCCAAGTTCATCAGACTGTAGCTTTTTCCTAGCCAGGACTTAATATTTTTGCCCTATTCCCTCATACCAATTTGACTCTAAACCAGCTCCCAAATGGATAATTCAACTCTAACCTAGATCTCTTTTTTCATGCACCTGGCTTCATTTATACTTTGTACTTTTCAACATGTTTGCACTGTCTGCACAAGCTAGATTTTCTAAAGCCCCTCCTGCTCCCCATAACCTTTATTTCCCCATATTTGTATGCTTTTTACTAAAAGGTTTTCAGAGTGTCAGTCGTTTGCCAAGAAATTTTCTTTAAGGAGAGAAAACAAGCCTTTAAAGAAAGAACTGTTGTTTGCAAATGCTCATTATACTACTGACCTTGTGCCTTTCCTGGCAAATTGCCCCTTATACTTATAAATACAAATAAAAAATGACAAAGTATGAAAGTTGAAATAAAAATTCAAAGTAAATAACAGAAGCCACCTGACTTTGGAGAAAGATAAAACAGTGGCAGTGTTTTTGAATGTTAGTAGATTTAAGTCAAATTACCTATTTACCGTAGTAGATCAAAGGTGAGAAGTACATTGCATTTCACAAAGTGGAAGCCATTCTTGGTCACTTTTCTATCTGGTTGTCTTCTGGAGCAGAAAAATTTCAGGAAAATAGTCTCAGAAATTATTTGAACAGTATGATCTTCTCCCACCTCTAAATTTCAGCTTTGATGTTTTTGTGCTTGCTGGCTTATTTAACTTACTAAATAACAAGGGGTTTTGCTTATTTATTCCTTTACTTCAGTTTTGTGGGGAGGAGTTTCTGTTTATTAAGTTAGCTTTTTGCTACAGAAACTTTTAGTAGTCATCTGTGCTGTGCAACCTGAAGGCACCCATTGTCCCTGTTTGAGGTGTTTAAAAGGTATATTCTCTTTCAGGAAAATCCAATACATATATATATAGCTAGAGTCTCAATTTCCCTACCCTTGATCTATTTTACTGATACTTCCCTGGTTCTGTTACCATGCTGATTATCTGTCAACATTCTGTGTATCTATATATTGAGTGGTTGATGACAGAGGAATTGTTTTTTAATTGATTTGCTGTCCTTGAGAATTACTGTTTTAACAGATAGGTTATCAAATGGCTTTGGAAATATTCTTTCAAAATAATTGTTGCAGAATCAAATTATATTAAGAAGTACCCTGCTCTCCTCCTCACTCACATTCATAAACATACACACCCTGTAGATTAGTTTGCTTTTCTGGATAAATTTAAAGGAATAAACAGATGAAATATAGTGCAAATAATAAACTTACAGTCTCCACAACTGTGAACCTAATTATATTCTCTTAAAAGTAAAAGCCTCTATTTTAGCACATTGTAGTGTACTCTGTCAAATAGGCACACTTTCATTAGCAGGTACTTATTTATAAAATGTTGACTGGCATTAAGACAGCCTTTATAAGAAATTTTTAATGAAGGTCATGATCATAGATCATTAAAATCTACAGACTATACATAATGGTGTAATTTCCAGTTACATAGCTGCCCCCCAACATAGTACTTTGTGAAACACTCTTTACTATAGAAATGTTCAAACATGAACAAAAATAAAGAGAATTATATGATGAACTTTAATATACAAATAATAGTTTTAATAGCTAAGAACATGTTGAAAATCTTGTATTTATCTGCCTTCCCTTACAAATTTTACTGAAGAGTTTTAAAACAAATGCCAAATGTAATGTCATTTTATCCACGAATGGTTTAGTAAACATCTCAAACTTGTAAGAACAATTTTTTTTTACATTGTTACCATACGCACAACTTTTTTACCTGGATTGCTAGCTTCCTGTATTACAAAAGTCCCCACAGAAGACTGAGAATGCTGGAATCTTATTCCAACTCTGTCAATATTCAATTGTGTGATCCCTTTGGACCTCAGCTTCTCCTTTTGTCATATAAAGGAGTTACATACAATGTCTAAGATCCCATTAATCTCCTAGATTCTGGATTTAAATAGGAAAAATGATTAAGCTTGAGAACCTATATTTTGTTATTTCCCCATTAGAGAGGTATAAGATAAAAGAGGATTAGGAACTCATTTCTAAACTGCATTGAGAAACTGAGAACAAAAAATATTTTTTTCCACTAATTTCAAAGGTTAATGACATAAGTTTCAAGCATGATTATTTCTATCTTTGGAGGAAACGTTTCCTGTAATTGCCTATGTAGTGACACTTGATAATTATTTTAAAACAATAATAATGTGTTTTCATTATTTTAACCATCTTCCTCCTTAAAGGGCTAGCACTGGCTCGACAGAAATGCTCTTAAAGCCTGTGGCGCCCTCTTCTGACCCCTCACTCAACAGGGTGAGTCAAAGCTTTTGTTTCTGAACAAAATATCATGTAAAAATTCATATCTGACATAGGTCCTATGAAAGAAATCTGACTACAGCTCCACGGTGTACACTTAAAAAATTCTTCCAGATGTCAGTTTGAAATTTGAGAATTGTTCCAGAGAAAAAATAACGTTGAAATTTGAAATGTAATAGAAATTTCACTCAAGCAACTTGCTTGTATAAGAAAATCTTAAGAAAAGAAGTGAACATTTTATGGTAAAACATCTAAATGAATTACAAAAGATAACTACTGAATTAAAATTCAAACTTCATGCCATTAACTGTGTGCCTTAGTGCAGAGAAGCAAGATGGACTGTTCTGTACAACTTCTACTCTGCACTTTAAAATTAATTTATGAGTCTCTACTCGGAGATAGATGCTCTTTCTGAAAACTTCCAATGTTTTATCTCACTCCACATTATGCACTCAAGCTCATTTCCTTTATTATCCAAATGTTGTTAAAGAGATCTTTCTAAGAAAATGACCTCTTCTTTCCCAGATAGTCATCCAAGCAACTGATATTCCTATAACTTTGAGGCTCATCACAAATTTTATTTGCTAAATGAAATGTTTCTTGAATGTTCCACTTTGCATGTCCGTTTCTATCTTCCCAATCCCGATATCTGGAATCACACTATTAGTAATTCTATTCTATTATAATATAGTGAGACTGACTCCATAAATTATGGTTCTGACAAAAAGTTTAAATTCACTTTAAACGTCACATGATACTCTCCATTTTCTGATTTCTAATATGCTTGAATTCTGATTTGTCCTTCTATTGTAATTTAAGCTTTAGAAATACAAAACTATACTTACAAGTTTGAAAGTTTCTCACAGGACTGGATTCACACAGTATCATTCTTAAAACTCCAAGTTCTCTTCCTGTTGGGTGAAATTTATATCAGACTGGGAATTGAAACTCCTCATTTAAACAGAAGACTCAATTAGCTTAAGAAACTAGCTTTCTGATCCCCTCAGTTAGATGGGTACCATTTCCATGCCCTAGCAGTCAGTCTTCTGCTGGTTGGTTTTAAAATTCACAATAAAGCAACTAGTACTTTTGCCTACACATTAACTTTATATCAAAACATTCAATAAAAGCAAGTATTAAAGTCACTGTAGAAGAGTATTTTTTCCATTTCTTGAAAGCTATTTGCATTTGCTGAAAAAGTCATCTCCTGGTTGGATTTTGTACTTGAGTCAACTCTCCAATTTGTTTGGTAACATTAACTGAAATTGTCAATACAGCTTCAAATTGAGAATGGAAAGCAGAAAGCTAAAAATTAATATGGAAATATTAATGTACAATGACATCTAATGCAGGATGAAACTGAGTGGGTCTTGCTATATCTCTGTGTTCAGGGACACTGAGCTTTTATGCAAACTAAAGACTATGTCATGAAGTGGAATATTTTGCCATTTGAGAAGGGATAAATATGAGCAAAATTTATTGATGCCTGTGAAGAAGTAAGTGTTTGCATGACTGATATTCTTATGTTAGACCATGAAACCAGGGTGGTTTATTTGAAGGTATCCCTTCTCCTCCCTAAAATTATTATTTTCTTTAGCCTATCCCTGGGACAGTACTGAGTCAGAGCTATGAACTACATCCCTTCCACTCTGTGACATGGTTTTTTTTGAGAAACTTTGCCTTCCAGTTATCTTTGTTGATGCTCTATTCCTTTTCCTCAGATGACCCACATCGTTTGCTTTATGTTCTCTTTAGCACCTCTCTTCATTACTTCAGAAAAAAAATGGTCTTTTTAAAGTTTAGTACTCAAGCTTTATTCACATTCCATTATCCAGTTTTTTTTTTGCAGGCTTTCTCAGATATATCTGAAGAAAACAAACTGATAAGAATCCAAAACAAAGAAGTGCCAACTTACTACTTGTGATTGTGACATTTCCTTAGACATAAACAAATCCAAGGTATTTTGACATGTTTAGTAGATTAAGTTTGTACCTACAAACCATTGGTCATGAGACTAGAGTTGCTTTCATTCATTTTGAAGAAGGAAT
The DNA here is from genome assembly GCA_007570785.1 of Antilocapra americana. Classification (NCBI taxonomy): domain Eukaryota; kingdom Metazoa; phylum Chordata; class Mammalia; order Artiodactyla; family Antilocapridae; genus Antilocapra; species Antilocapra americana. Next base: position 253,397 of record ML663484.1, on the reverse strand, counting down.
TGATAGGGCCTGATCTCCATTTCAGGCCTGTTCATGCTAATCATGCTCGGGCACATCTCTAATGGACTCTGAACTCTGTGCTTAGTGCCTGTGGAAATTACAATGGAGGGATTAGACCCCACTCTGGACAGGGGAATCTCAAAGATTAGATCCAGGATACTCAACACCTAAGAGAAAACATGCACTTATCACCCCTGGCTCCGGACAGGTCATAAACTTTCTGATAGTAACCTTGGGCTTATTGACTATTAACTATTTGGAATGTAACCTCGGGCTTATTGATTATTGGCTGTTTGAACACATGATACTTGAATGATGGCATTATTGTGATTGTATTTACCTTTCCTTTGTTGATGTAAGTTCCAGGTGATTTGGGGTGGTGGGTTTGGACACGTACAGATGGGTATAAAAGATCCTCACAAATCCTGGTCGGGGTCCTTGGCTAAGAGGAGACTCTGCCTTGGGCCCGCTGGTGTAATAAACTGCACTTCACTGTCTGCGTTGTCCTTCTGAGTGAGTTTGCTTCCCAGAGCACTTGGCTACAACAATTTGTTCAGTCAGGCTTACATTTATTATTGAATACATATTTTTGAGCACTTACTTCAAGCCAGGTGGTGTTCTGAGTGGTGATAATACAGTCAACAAATGATGAGCCTTACTCTTACAGTTTATTGGGGAAGAAAGAGATGTTTTAAATATAAAAATAAATATTTAAATTTAAAATTGTAGCATTATTTTAAAAAATGAATAAATTCTTGTGAGAAAGACTTTTGTTGGAGAGGGAGCTACTTTGGAAGGGGTAATCGGGAACTTCTTCTATGAAAAAATGACATTTACAATCATAATGAGAGTGTTAATAACCTTAGTAGGGAGGCCAGAGGTTTTCAGGCAGCAGGAGGAAATAAAATTGCAAGTGGCAGACTGTTTTGTTTTTCTTTTTTTTCTAATCCTGTGTTGTCATGGTGACATCTGGTTCCACCTGAATTATCTCAAACCTTGAGCTAATCAATGTGGTTTTTCTCATGGAAATGTCTTCCTTAAGCTATGCTAGTGAACTATGTATTTGCTTGTAAATCTGCCTTTCTTCAAGATTCATGTCAATTGTTTTATGGCCGAGGAAGACTTACCTTGTGCCAGTGCTATCTCAAAATGTATGTTGTGGGTAAGGGCCCTGGTGCAACTGTCTCACTTTTGAAGTATTTCCTTGTTTCTAAGTGTTTCTAAGTCTAATTAGCTGCTTGCTGATAGGTATATAACTTGCTAAAAACCAGCAAGGGGGCATTTTTTTCTGTCCCCTTCTGATGTCTATGTCAGAAGCTTTCTCTACATCTTTTATACTTTAATGAAACTTTATTACACAAAAATCTCTGAGCCATCAAGCCTCTTCACTGGTCCTGCATTGATTTCCTCTCCTCCTGAGGCCAAGAACCCTGGTATCTTTCATAGCTCATAGCAGCAACCTTTACTATCTGAAGAATGATAAAGATCTAGGCAGTAGTGGAGGTGGAAGTGGAGATTAAGGACATCACAGAGGGGAACCCAGTGTTTCAAAGCCTTGAGGTGGGGAGAGTATGGCCACAGAGAAAAGGGAAGAAAATGGCACAATAAGTGTGGGGAAAGCTTTGCTGAAGAAAAAGTAATTTGCCCCATTGTTCCTGCCTTTTTGCTTGAGTTGATACATCTCATCTCATCGTATCTTGTCCTTAGGTTGAGACTTATACCTTAGGCTTTCCCGGTTCTCAGGCTTTTGGACTCAGATTGAATTACACTGACAGCAGAATGAGGAATCTGAAGCTGTGAATGGGAAATGTCTCTTTATATCAATTGTTAACATGTGGGACAGACAGACCTAATATCTTATAGCTTAATGTAAATGTGTCTGAGTAAAGTCAGGGCTGGGGTACAAATAAAGAAGTCACAGTTGGTATTGAAATTTTGGATTAAATAAGGACACTTTCCCATCCTATGTGTGCATGCATGCTCAGTTGTGTCTGACCCTTTGCAACCCCATGCACTGTAGCCCACTAGGCTCCTCTGTCCTTGAGATTTCGCAGGCAAGAATACTGGAGTGGGTTGCCATTTCCGCCTCCACGGGTTCTTTCCAACTGAGGGATCAAACCCATGTCTCCTGTCTTCTGCATTGTCAGGCAGATTCTTTACCATTATACCACCTGGAAAGCCCTTTTCCATTACCAAATAGAAATAAAGTTTAAAGAAAACAACCTTTGGCACTCGGAATTAATGAAGCTATTTGGGCTTCTGGTTAATTATCCTTCCTCTAATTATGGGTCAATATTCAAAATCATTACCACTTCTAGGATATAACAAGCATGGGAAAGAAGAAAAGGATAACTGTCCACATGGCATTAAGTTTCAATTCATTAACATTAAAAAAAAATAGGCTAACCATAGGAATATTTCCAAATATCAATATGCCTTCTGAGCAAAAATGCAAACAGTCTAAAATACATTTCATGTTGAACATATTTGTACTTAGGAATAGTTCTAATAAATTATTTGATGTACATTTTAAAATTATTTCAGAATTTTTACTTTTAAAGCTCTCAATTTTCCCCATTACAATTAATAAAGAATTTGCCTTTTAATAACAAAGAAGTAGGGATGAAGAATTCACAAACTAGTAAAGAGTAAATACAGATTTTCTGAGGAAAATGAAATACAAATCCAATAGAAAAAAAATGAGGTCTTGGAAATGACAAGTCTGTTAGCCTGAGTTCATTCCCTGGAAAGTCATCATATAGTTAAAGGTAGATTAAACAGTTAATCAATCAAAGCCTTTATAAACTGAGGGTTAAGTCGCACCAATTTCTTTTTTCTTTTTTCTTTTTAAAATTAATTTTTAAATTTTATTTCTAAAATTAATTTATTTATTTTAATTGTTTACAATATTGTAGTGGTATTTGATGGTTTTGACATGAATCAGCCATGGGTGTACATGGAACCCCCATGCACTGTATAAGGTATAAATGTAACCTCAATGGTGACAAACTGAAAGCATTTCCCCTAAAGTCAGGAACAAGACAAGGGTGCCCACTCTTACCACTACTATTCAACATAGCTTTGGAAGTCTTGGTCACAGCAATCAGAGCAGAAAAAGAAGTAAAAGGAATCCAGATTGGAAAAGAAGAAGTAAAACTCTCATTGTTTGCAGATGACACAATCCTCTACATAGAAAACCCTAAAGACTCAACCAGAAAATTACTGGAGCTAATCAGTGAATATAGTAAAGTTGCAGGATATAAAATCAACACACAGAAATCCCTTTCATTCCTATACACTAACAATGAGAAAACAGAAAGAGAAATTAGGGAAACAATTCCATTCACCATCGAAACAAAAAGAATAAAATACTTAGGAGTATATCTCCCTAAAGAAACAAAAGATCTATATATAGAAAACTATAAAACACTGATTAAAGAAATCAAAGAGGACACAAATAGATGGAGAAATATATCGTGTTCATGGATTGCAAGAATAAATATAGTGAAAATGAGTATACTACCCAGAGCAATCTATAGATTCAATGCAATTCCTATCAAGCTACCAGAGGTCTTTTTCAGAGAACTAGAACAAATGATTTCACAATTTGTATGGAAATACAAAAAACCTGGAATAGCCAAAGCAATCCTGAGAAAGAAGAATGGAACTGGAGGAATCAAGCTGCCTGACTTTAGGCTATACTACAAAGCCACAGTCATCAAGACAGTATGGTACTGGCACAAAGACAGAAATATAGATCAATGGAACAAAATAGAAAGCCCAGAGATAAATCCACACATCTATGGTTACCTTATCTTTGACAAAGGAGGCAAGAATATACAATGGAGAAAAGACAAACTCTTTAACAAGTGGTGCTGGGAAAACTTGACAGCCACTTGTAAAAAAATGAAACTAGAACACTTTCTAACACCATACACAAAAATAAACTCAAAATGAATCAAAGATCTAAGCATAAGACCAGAAACTATAAAATTCCTAGAGGAAAACATAGGCAAAACACTCTCTGACATAAACCAAAGCAGGATCCTCTACGACCCACCTCCCAGAATATTGTCAATAAGAGCACAAATAAACAAATGGGACCTAATTAAAATGAAACGCTTCTACACAGCAAAGGAAACTATAAGCAAGGTGAAAAGGCAGCCTTCAGAATGGGAGAAAATAATAGCCAATGAAGCAATGGACAAACAATTAATCTCAAAAATATACAAGCAACTCCTGCAGCTCCATTCCAGAAAAATAAATGACCCAATCAAAAAGTGGGCCAGAGAACCAAACAGACATTTCTTCAAAGAAGACATACAAATGGCTAATAAACACATGAAAAGATGCTCAACATCACTCATTATCAGAGAAATGCAAATCAAAACCACAATGAGGTACCATTTCACACCAATCAGAATGGCTGCCATCCAAAAGTCTACAAGCAATGAATGCTGGAGAGGATGTGAAAAGGGAACCCTCTTACCTGTTGGTGGGAATGCAAAGTAGTACAGCCACTATGGAGAACAGTGTGGAGATTCCTTTAAAAACTGGAAATAGAACTGCCATATGACCCAGCAATCCCACTGCTGGGCATACACACCAAGGAAACAAGAATTGAAAGAGACACATGTACCCCAATGTTCATCGCTGCGTTGTTTACAATAGCCAGGACATGGAAGCAACCTAGATGTCCATCAACAGACGAATGGATAAGAAAGCAGTGGTATGTATACATAATGGAATATTACTCAGCCATTAAAAAGAATACATTCAAATCAGTTCTACTCAGGTGGACGAAACTGGAGCCTATTATCCAGAGTGAAGTAAGCCAGAAGGAAAAACAACAATACAGTATACTAACCCATATATATGGAATCTAGAGAGATGGTAACGATAACCCTGTATGTGAGACAGCAAAAGAGATGCAGATGTATAGAATAGTCTTTTGGACTCTATGGGAGAGGGCAAGGGTGGAATGATATGGGAGAATAGCATTGAAACATGTAAATTATCATATGTGAAATCAATTGCCTGCCCAGGTTTGATGCTTGATACAGGGCCCTCAGGGCGGGTGCACCGGGATGACCCAGAGGGATGGAATTGGGAGGAAGGTGGGAGGGGGGTTCTGGAAGGGGAACTCGTGTGTACCCATGGCGGATTCATGTCAATGTATTGCAAAACCAACTCAATAATGTAAAGAAAAAAAAGTGAACTTTTTAAAAAGCAGTTTCAGATTCATGGAAAAATTGAGTGGAAAGTACTTGGAGTTCTCATATACCTTGTGCCCCCATCCTCATTATTTTTTTGGTCAATTCTTGCTTAAAATTTACCAATGGGTTTTCTGTTTTTTTGTGTCTAGGCATCCCATTCCTTTCTTCTGCATTTATTTTCATTAATGTGAGGTGAGCTTCAATTCCAGTTTCTAGAAATGCAAAATAAATGTATACATACTTTTTCAAAAAAAGTAAAAAATGTCTAGGTGCTGAATTCTTTAAACTGTATCTACCTAGATTTTACTTTAGACATGATAATAGTATCTTTTTACAGTGTGGTAAAAGGCGGTGGTATCTTTTTACAGTGTATTGGGAAAACATTGCATGGCTCAATGATCTATTTACTTATTCACCTTGATTTAATTCTTTCCTCATCAATGCTTGGATTTCAGTGTAACTTTGATTTTATCATTAATCTCAAAACCAATTTAACCTGAGATTTGGATTCCTAAATCTACATCCTGTTCATTTCTTAAAACCATTTAATACATTGCCCAAGTCCTTATCTATTTCAGACTTTTAAAGGTATAGCGATATTATTGTTTCTGAGTTGTGATTCCACCTTCTTCTTTGCTTCAAGCCAGTCCAGGGCTCCTCCTTTTCCAAAGTGATGTGTCAAGCAATTTCTTTCAGTTGCTCTCAGAGTATAATTATTGATCCTATTTGTAGCCTGTACATTTCTACCCATTCTGATCTTCTACTGCCCTCTAGTGGTTGTTCATTTAGACTCCCTCAAAATATAAATAGGCAGATAACTTCTATTATCTATCGATCTATTTAATTATCTATCCGTCATCTATCTATTTCCTACATTGTAATCATGGAAAGAAAGGCAAAAACCCTAAAATACTCATCAACATAGATACATTTTTTGTGATTTTTTAAAAAATCTCTTTTGGCTGAGCCACATGACTTTTGGAATCTTAGTTCACCCACTAGTGATCGAACCCATGCCCCTTGCAGTGGAAGTGTGGAGTCCTAATGACTGCCCGTTCAGGGAGGTCTTGATACACTTTTAAAAATAATTGATAATTAGAATAAATATTAGTATTTATAATTTTTGGTGAAGCAAAGCATCAAAAATACATCTATATATAGAGCAATTCTCACTAAAAAAAAAAAAAAAAACCCTGGTGACTGGAAGAAATTTCTTCTACAACCAAGGCTATAAAGAAAGATCCACATGGAGTTAGTTAGGAGGAGAAGAGACTTGATCATGTCAGGACTTGCCTCTAGGAGGGGACACAAAAAATAGAGAATGATTTTATGCTCGGAGATCCTCCCTGGGAAGTGAGCGGTTTGAACAACGTATTGGTCACTCTAATCCTGGGATTCAGTGCTGGGAAGATGAATAGGCTTACCTACTTTGAAAACTGGTGAGACTTACAGGAAGGCTACAAGAAACTGAGATTCTGCTCTTGAAGAGTATACACATTTACTTATTTACTCCTGGTAACAAATCAGAGGAAGATGATTGAAACTGAATCTCGCAGATTTCCTGTGTATCAACATGTGTTCACCCTCACCACACACTCACCTCTAGCTCTGGTACAGCTCCCCACTAGAGTAAAGGAGACCATTGCTGAGGCACGTGGACTCGGTGCAGGGAACAGAGCCAGCTCAGATCTGGCACTGCCCTTGATTGGGGAGTGGGCATTCATTACAGGCACTTGCAGAGACGGTGGATTGGAAAATGTCTGTAGCTCTGACTGTCATGCCAGAATCATCCCAGTACATGCCCTAGCCCACACCAGATATTCACTCTTGCCCCTTTCGCTTCAGTGCTGCTCCTCTCAACGGCAAACGTGTTGTCAGAATGTGGGGTTTGGGGACATTTAATGGGAATGGAGCCAACTAGGACTCAAACCTCAGGGGTTTTGGTCCAGCCTTTTGAGACTTACCCCCAAAGCAATGGGCAATGAGTATAGGCAAAGCCCTGGCTCTGATGTGGTTATAGCTCTAGCCCTTCCATCTCTAGCCCCATCACTCAATAAAGCAATAAGTAACAGCACACCCTAGGGCAAGATGTGACTGGTGCCAACTAACTTTGGATCCAGTTCTCTCACCAAGACTACTTGCTTTTAAGACTGGGATAAGGAATTCTTTAACCTAACTTCATTAAAGTTAAACAAATTGGGAAGTCAGAGGAATTTGTTTTAAGTGAAAGAACAAAAAACTTGAAAAAAAAATCCTAATGAAACAGAGATGAATGATTTACCAGATAAAGAGGTCAAAGCATTAGTAACAAGGTAATTGAACATGGGAAGAAATAGAATAACATGGTAAGAATTTCAGCAAGAAACTAGAAAATATTAAAAGCAAGCAGTCAGAGCTGAATAATACAATAACTGAAATGAAATACACACACACACACACACACACACACACACCAGAAGTACTTAAAAACAGGCTAGGTGGTAGAGAAGAATGAATAAGTTATCTGGAAGATTTGTTGTCGTTCAGCCGCTCAGTCCTGTCTAACTCTTCACAACCCAGTGGGCTGCAGCAGGCCAGGCTTCCCTGTCTTTCACTCTTTCCCAGAGTTTGCTCAAACCCAGGTACATTGAGTCGATGCTGCCATCCAACCATCTCATTGTCTGTCATCCCCTTCTCCTCCTGCATTCAATCTTTCCCAGCATCAGGGTCTTTTCCAGTGAGCTACCTTTTTGCATCAGGTGACCAAAATTTTGGAACTTCAGCTTCAGACTCAGTCCTTTCAATGAATATTCAGGGTTGATTTCCTTTAGGATTGACTGATTTGATCGCTTTGCTGTCCCAGGACTCTCCAGATTCTTCTCCAGCATCACAATTTGAAGGAATCAATTCTTTGGCACTCAGTCTTTTTTATTGTCTGGTTCTCACATCCATACCTGATTACTGGAAAAACCAATAGTCCATTTTTGATCTGGAAGACAAAAAAATGGAAATCATACAACCAGAACAGCAAATAGAAAAATAAATATTTAAAAAATGAAGACTGTTTGGGGAGACTTTCAAGATGGCAGAGTAAGAGGACAGGGAAATAAACTCTCCCATAAATACATTAAGCACTCATCTGCATATGGAATAACTCTTATAGAACATCTGAAAGCTAGTAGATGACCCCAGATTTCCAGAAAGGCAAATCAGTCTCCACAGAATGAGGTAGGGCAAAATATAAAGACAAAAAGGGAGACAAAGGATTTTGAGATAAGGACTTGTACCATGAGATGAAGGGAGGAATTTTTTCTGCACGCTTGGAAACCTCCTCACAAGTGGGGTCAGTGAAGAGCTTCAGAATCTCAGAAGGCAATAAAACAATGGGTGTTCAAAAGTCAAAACAGAGAGAATACACCACAGAGGTCATGATGAACAGCACTTCCCAATTGAGAAATGGCTCACACACTTGAGCACTGTAGTGGAAAGTGGGGGCTGGATGCTGAGGCTTAGGTCCTCAGGGAGAGGACCAGTCTTGACTGCTGTGAAGATACTCTGCAGGGGCTAGAGCGACACAGTGTAGGGAAGCCAGGGAAAAGTCTGGGTACACCAGAGAGTCTCTAACTCCATGCTCTCACAGAACAAAGGACCACACTCTAGTGAATGCCAAAGGCAGGGGTGAGCTGGCTGTGGTCTGTGGATCCAGAGATAGAGAAGCTGGTGTGAGTGTCTGAGGTGGAAGGCAGGGGGCCACTATTGTCCTAGCCTCAGAGATTACCACTAGTGCCAAGCTATGAGTAACCATGGGTAGCTGCCTATGTCTTCCTGGAAGCCCAAGCAGCTTGGCTTTGCCAAGGGTCCCACAACCTGGGGCCAAGCCCCCTGAGGAAGTGCACTACCGTGAACCCCTATAGGTCTCAGTTGGGAGTCCCAGCTACTCGACTCTGCCAAGTAAGTGTCACAACCCAGGGCAAACTCCCCTAGGAAAGCACATGACCTGCCTCAGACTGTGGTAACCTCCTACAGATTCCAGCCATGGTGGTGAGAGAGTCAATTCCTAGGCAGGTTGATAAGAAGTCTGAGAGTCCCCAAAGAGAGAGGGGTCTGGAATTCTAAAGGAGGAGGAAAGAACAAACTTTTTTCCCCTCTACATTCCTTGGTCTTAGTCACATAAAACATTTTTATCTTTAAGCTTTGGACTGATGATTACACAACAAACAACTCAGTTTAAACTCTGAACTAAGGATTATATAACAACAATGTATCCTTCTTGAGGACAATTTCTCATTCCTGAAAACCTTCTGGCTAATCCTGTTATCTTAAAATGTAAATTATGGGAGTGAGTCTAGGAAGATCTTTGCAACCTCCAGACACTCTTTTGATTCATTGTAATAACTAATTAAAAAGTATATAGCTCCCTTACTAACACTAGTGAGGGGGCACTCTTTCTAATGTCTATGTCAGAAGCTTTCTCTATCTCTTTTATACTTTAATAAAACTTTATTACACAAAAGCTCTGAGCAATCAAGCCTTGTCTCTGGCCCTGGATTGAATTCTTCTCCTCCAGAGGCCAAGAATCCTGGCATCTTTCATGGTTCAGCAACAACATTTCAGTGGGCACTCCCCACAATCCCAGGTAGTTCTGCTGTACCCCTGTCTCTCCCCAACATAAGTGAGTGAGCCCTAATAAACTTCTATTTTCATCCCCTTGTTTCCCGGTAGAGAAGAGAGACATACAATCAGAGACAGTCCCAAACCAAATTGGAACCCCAGGAGCTATGTGAGCAAAGGAAAGAATAGGAAATGACCCATGCAGTTGCAGAGACAGTTCATTAATTCCCTGCAACTAACCTGAGGCTGTGGACTTTAGGGGCAGCTGTAGATTTTAGTTAACAGGTTCAAACTGGATCAAGGCAAGATATGACCCTGAGCTGATCCCACACCACTCAAAACAGGTCAAAGACCTTTCTAGAAATACTGGAGGACTTTCTGAGTAGGCAAACCTACTGAAGCAGGAAAATGGAGAAATCACATGGACATTTTTCTTAGTACAATTCTATACATATATATCTTCCCACGTTGTTTTAATAGTGTTATAATAATTTTCTTTATTACTCTTTTTATTTTTATTCTATAAGCTATTTTCCCCTTAAAATATTTTTTTGAAGTAAATTTACTTTAATTGCTTGTCTTATTTTTATGGCTTAGTACTGCTTAGTTACACTGCAATTTTTTCCATGTTTTTTTATTTTCCTTTTTCATATTTTGTTTTTGATTTTGTGCTTTTGAGATTTTTAGTATTTCTTTTCACTTAGGGGTTTGATTATTGGCTTGGTTGCTCTCTTCCTTTTTGACTCCTGTTGTCATCCATTGTTTCTCCCTTTAAATCCATTTTTTCTCTTTGTAAGTGTGTGAATCTCATTTCACGTTCTTGGCTTTTGAGTGCTGTTTCAACATTAGTCTTGGAGTCTTGTCTTTGCTGCTGTGTGGCTTGTGAAGTCTTTGTTACAGTAACGGCTGGGCCTGAGCCTCAGAAGTGGTGGACTCGAGCCCAGGACTTTGAATCACCAGAGAACTCCCAAACTCATGAAACATTGATAGGTGAGAGCCCTACAGAAGGCCTCCACCTCAAAACTAAGACCAAGCCCCACCCAAAGCCCTGCAAGTTCCCATGCTAGACAGCTCATGCCAAACCTCTAGCAAAACAGGAAAACAAACCTGTTCATGTGCAAAAGGGCTGTCAAAAGCCATATCAAGACTATAGACAGCCCAAAACACATTACTGGACCCAGTATTACCTTTCAGAGAAGCAAGACTCAGATTCATTCACCAGAACATAGGCACAAGTCCCCCAACCATGTAACTTTCCCTAGGCACTGGACCAACTCCACTCATTGGGTAAGACTCCACAGTTAAGAGGAATGATGACCTTCCAGCCTACAGACAGGAGACCCCAAACACAGTGAAGTAAACAAAATGAAAAGGCAGATAAATATTCTGCAGGCAAAGGAACGTGATAAAAACCCACCAGGCCAAACAAAAGAGGAAGAGATAGGGAGTCTACCTGAAAAGTAACTCAGAATAATGATAGTAAAGATGATCCAAAATCTTGAAAACAAAATGGATACAGATAAATAGACTAGAGGCACAGATAGAGAAGTTCAAAGAAATGTTTACCAAGGACCTAGAAGATTTAAAGAATAGACAATCTACAATGAACTACACAATAACTGAGATGAAACGTTCATTAGAGGAAACCAATAGCAGAAGAACTGATAAGCCAACTGAAAGATAGAATGGTGGAAATAACTGAAACAGAGCAGAATAATAAAAATAAAAAGAAATCAGAATAGCTTCAGAGACCTTTGGGAAGACATTAAATGCCTCAATGTTCAAATCATAGTGGTCCCAGGAGAGGACAAAAAGAAAGGATATGAGAAAATACTTGAGGATAATAGAGTTGAAAGATTCATGTCAGTGTATGGCAAAACCAATACAATATTGCAAAGTAAAAATAAAAATAATAAAATTTAAAAAAAAAAAAGAAAATTTCCCTAAAACGGACAAGGGAATAGCCACCCAAATATAGAAAGCTCAGAGAGTCCCATATAGAATAACACCAAAGGGAAACAAGCCAAAACACCTATTAATCAAGCTAATAAAAAATAAGCACAAATAACTAATATTAAAAGCACCTAGTGAAAAATAACCAATAATATACAAGGAGATCCCCATAAGCCTAACAGATAATCTTTCAACAGAAACTCTGCAGGGCAGAAGAAAGTAGGAGGATATACTTAAAGTGATGTGAGGGAAAAAACCTACAATCAAGATTCCTCTATCCAGCAATGATCTCATTCAGATTCAAATAAGAAATCAAACCATTACAGACAAGCGAAAAATAAGAGAATTCAGCAACACTAAACCAGCTTTAGAAGAAATACTAAAGAAATTTCTTTAGATAAGATAAAAAAAAATCAAGAAGAGGCATATAAAAACAAACCCTCAAACAATAAAATAAATGGCAATAGAATCAAATATATCAATAATTACTTTAAATATAACTGGACTAAGAAAACTCCAATCAAAAGTCACAGATTGCATACAAAAACAAGACCACTATATATGCTGTCTACAAGAGATCCACTTCAGACCTAGGGACACATACAGATTGAAAGTGAAGATCTGGAAAAAGGTACTCTATGCCAATGGAAATAAAAAGAAAGTGGGAGTAGCAATACTCATATCAGATAAATTATACTCTAAAATAAAGACTGTTACAAGAGACAATGAAGGGCACTACATTAGTTTAATCATGGGATCAATTCAAAAAGAAGCTATCAGTTCAGTTCACTTCAGTTGCTCAATCATATCTGACTCTTTGCGACCCCATATATTGCAGCACACCAAGCCTCCCTGTCCATCACAAACTCCTGGAGTCCACCCAAACCCATGTTCATCGAGTTGGTGATGCCATCCAGCCATCTCATCCTCTGTCATCTCCTTCTCCTATAGCCCCCAATCCTTCCCAGCATTAGGGTCTTTTCCAATGAGTCAGCTCTTCGCATGAAGTGGCCAAAGGATTGGAGTTTCATCTTCAACATCAGTCCTTCCAATGAACACCCAGGACTGATCTCTTTAGGATGGACTGGTTGGATCTCCTTGCAGTCCAAGGGACTCTCAAGAGACTTCTCCAACACCACAATTCAAAAGCATCAACATTTTGGCTTTCTTCACTGTCGAACTCTCACATCCATACATGACTACTGGAAAAACCATAGCCTTGACTAGACGGATCTTTGTTGGCAAAGTTATGTCTCTGCTTTTCAATATGCTAATGCTATCTAGGTTGGTCATAACTTTCCTTCCAAGGAGTAAATAAAAATTTCATGGCTGCAATCAGCATCTGCAGTGACTTTGGAGCCCAGAAAAATAAAGTCTGACACTGTTTCCACTGTTTCCCCATCTATTTGCCATGAAGTGATGGGACCAGATGCCATGATCTTTGTTTTCTGAATGTTGAGCTTTAAGCCAACTTTTTCACTCTCCTCTTTCACTTTCATCAAGAGGTTTTTTAGTTCCTCTTCACTTTCTGCCATAAGAGTGGTGTCATCTGCATATCTGAGGTTACTGACATTTCTCCCAGCAATCTTGATTCCAGCTTGTGCTTCTTCCAGCCCAGCGTTTCTCATGATGTACTCTGCATATAAGTTCAATAAGCAGGGTGACAATAACAGCCTTGACATACTCCTTTTCCTATTTGGAACCAGTCTGTTGTTCCATGTCCAGTTCTAACTGTTGCTTCCTGACCTGCATACAGGTTTCTCAAGAGACAGGTCAGATGGCATGTTATTCCCATTTCTTTCAGAATTTTCCACAGTTTATATTGATCCACAGAGTCAAAGGCTTTGGCATAGTCAATAAAGCAGAAATAGATGTTTTCCTGGAACTCTCTTGGTTTTTCGATGATCCAGCAGATGTTGGCAATTT
>ML663484.1:218623-239612 GCA_007570785.1 Antilocapra americana | reverse complement strand
TGAGTGATCACACCATCGTGATTATCTGAGTTGTGAAGATCTTTTTGGTACAGTTCTTCTGTGTCTTCTTGCCACGTCTTCTTAATATCTTCTGCTTCTGTTAGGTCCATACCATTTCTGTCCTTTATCGAGCCCATCTTTGTATGGAATGTTCCCTTGGTATCTCTAATTTTCTTGAAGAGATCTCTAGTCTTTCCCATTCTGTTGTTTTCTTCTACTTCTTTGCATTGATTGCTAAGGAAGGTTTTCTTACCTTTCCTTGCTATTTTTGGAACTCTGCATTCAGATGGGAATATCTTTCCTTTTCTCCTTTACTTTTCACTTTTTTTCACAGGTATTTTTTGTTGTTGTTGTTGTTTGAATCATATTTATTTTATTTGTAATTAATTAATTATTTTTTTCTTTACATTATCGTGTTGGTTTTCCATACATTGACATGAATCCGCCATGGGTATACATGTATTCCCCTTCCAGAACCCTCCTCCCACCTCCCTCCCGATTCCAACTCTCTAGGTCATCCCAGTGCACCAGCTCTGAGCACCCTGTATCAAGCATTTTAAGGCCTCCTCAGACAGCCATTTTCCTTTTTTTGCATTTCTTTTCCATGGGGATGGTCTTGATCCCTGTCTCCTGTACAATGCCACAAACCTCTGTCCATAGTTCATCAGGCACTCTGTCTATGAGATCTAGTCCCTTAAATCTGTTTCTCACTTCCACTGTATAATCATAAGGGATTTGATTTAGGTCATACCTGAATGGTCTAGTGGTTTTCCCTACTTGCTTCAATTTAAGTCTGAATTTGGCAATAAGGAGTTCATGATCTGAGCCACAGTCAGCTCCCAGTCTTGTTTTTGCTGACTGTATAGAGCTTCTCCATCTTTGGCTGCAAAGAATATAATCAGTCTGATTTCGGTGTTGACCATCTGGTGATGTCCATGTGTAGAGGCTTCTCTTGTGTTTTCAAAGAGGGTGTTTGCTATGACCAGTGCATTCTCTTGACAAAACTCTATTAGCTTTTGCCCTGCTTCATTCTGTACTCCAAGGCCAAATTTGCCTGTTTCTCCAGGTGTTTCCTGACTGCCTACTTTTGTATTCCAGTCCCCTATAATGGAAAAGGACATCTTTTTGGGTGTTAATTCTGAAAGGTCTTGTAGGTCTTCATAGAACTGTTCAACTTCAGCTTCTTCAACATTACTGGTTGGGGCATAGGCTTAGATTACCATGATATTGAATGGCTTGCCTTGGAAACGAACAGAGATCATTCTGTCATTTTTGAGATTGCATCCAAGTTCTGCATTTCAGACTCTTTTGTTGACCATGATGGCTAATCCATTTCTTCTAAGGGATTCCTGCCCACAGTAGTAGATATAATGCTCATCTGAGCTAAATTCACCCTTTCCAGTCCATCTGAGTTTGCTGATTCCTAGAATGTTGACATTCACTCTTGCCAGCTCCTGTTTGACCACTTTCAATTTGTCTTGATTTATGGACCTAACATTCCAGGTTCTTATGCAATATTGCTCTTTACAGCATCAGACCTTGCTTCTATCACCAGTCATATCCACAGCTGAGTATTGTTTTTACTTTGGCTCCACCCTTTCAATCTTTCTGGAGTTATTTCTCCACTGATCTGCAGTAGCATATTGGGCACCTATCGACCTGGGGAGTTCATCTTTCAGTGTCCCATCTTTTTGCCTTTTCATACTGTTCATGGGGTTATGAAGGCAAGAATACTGAGCTGGGTTGCCATTCCCTTCTCCAGTGGATCACAGTCTGTCAGACTTCCCCACCATGACCCGTCCATCTTGGGTGGCCCCACACGGCATGGCTTAGTTTCATTGGGTTAGACAAGGCTGTGGTCCTTGTGATCTGATTGGCTTGTTTTCTGTTTTTATGGTTTCAGTTTGTCTGCACCCTGATGCCCTCTTGTAACACCTACTCTTACTTGGGTTTCTCTTACCTTGGACAAGGGGTATCTACTCAGGGACCCTGCTCCTGACCTTGAACGTGGAGTAGCTCCTCTCGGTCCTCCTGCACTAGTGCAGCCACTGGTCTTTGGGCGTAGGGTTGCTCCTCTCGGCTGCCATCCCTGACCTCAGGCGTGGGGTAACTCCTGTCAGCCAACCTTTTGTGCGGTCCATCGCAGCAGCTGCACTTCCACCACCATACCACCAATGTCATATGTCATAAATGTTTTGAAATAAGCATAGGATATAATCAAATTAGGACAATTGAGTCATGGGAGGACATATCCTCAATAACTCCAAAATCTATCCCTTCCTTTGTTCTTCCAAAGCCATTTCCTCATAATAAGTGTCATCCATGCTTGCCTACTTGTTGCCTCAGTCCCTAGCCTGGTCTCCTGCTTTAAGTTGTCTCATCCTCCTTTTTTACACACTAATTCCAAAGTGATCATTTACAAACCCATAACATGATTCTGCCATTTTCAGGCTTAAAATATTTCAAAATTTGCCCAGATCTTCCAGAAAAAAAGTCAGTTTCTTAAATTTAGCACACAGAAGGTTTCATATTCTGACTAATGTCTGTTTCTATGATCTTGCCTCCTGCATATTACACATGCAAGCTCTCCTCTCAGTATACTGTACATAAGTTTCTAGAAAGAATCTCGAATGACTGATGTCTTTATGCTGTTGCATATCTTCATTTTACTGCTTATGATGCTCTTCACTTATCCATTATAGGTAATTCCTACTAATTCGTCTTTATTGAGACATTAATGTAAAAAATATATGTTTAAAGTGTACAACATGATGTTTTGATATACATATACATTTTAAATGATCACTACAATTCAGTTAATTATTATAACTATCATCTCTACATAGTTACATTTGTGTGTGCATGTGTGTGGGAGGGTTGTGGTGAGAGGATTTGATATAAAATCTATCTTCTTAGCAAATGTCACCATGCTGTACATTAGAACTCTGAAACTTATACATCTTGCATAACTGAAACTTTGTGCTCTTTGGCCAAAATCATCTAATTTCCCCTTCTCCTCAGCCCCTGGAAATTACCACTTTACTTTCAGTTTATTTGATTTTGACTATTTTATATTAGTCAGTTAGAATATTTTAGACTTCACATACTATGGTATCATAATATTTTCCTTACTGTGTCTTAGTTATTCTGCTTAGCATAATGTCTTCTAATTCCATCTATGTTGTCATAAATTCCATAAACTCCATCTATATAGTCAGAATTTCCTTATTCTTTTAAAGGTAAATAATATTTCACTATTTGTGTGTATAAATATATCTTGGCTATTGAATATTGCTGCAATGAACTCTTATCTGTTCTTTAAATTCCATCATAGGCATCCAGTCTCCAAGAATCCTTCTTGATCACTTCCTCCAGCCAGTTTGATGTATATCTCCGTTTTCTGTTTTCTCATAGCACCAGTGAATATCTCTATTATAGCATTTACTTTGTGCTTTTTTATTATAAACTCTACATTGCATTTTTATAATTTTTTAAAAATTTATTTATTTATTTGACTAAGTTGTGTTTTAGTTGCAACATGTGGGTTCTTCATTGAGCCATATGGGATCTTTTCACATGGCGTGCAGGCTCAGTAGTTGCGGTGTGATCTTAGCTGCTCTGCAGTATGTGGGATCTTAGTTACCCAGTCAAGGATCAAATCCACTTCCTCTACATTGGAAAGCAGATTCTTAACTGGATCACCAGATAAGTCTCTACATTGCATTTTTTGATGTTCATGTCCATCTCTCTCTCTCCCTCCCTCCCTCTCTCTCTCTCTCTCTCTCTCTAAGTTATTAACTCCTTGAGGGCAAGGGTTTTATCTTACTTGGTGTTGTGACTTCAAGACCTCATACAGAGTAGCTGCTTAAGAAATGTTTGTTGGAATGCAAAGAGAAAGAGATGGAGACAGAAATAAAGTTGAGAGAGGGAGGAAAGGAGATCTGAAAGGTAGGAAGAATGGAGATGAAGAAGACAGGAAGGTAGATGGGAAAGCAGGCAAAAGGAAAGAAAGAAACAAGGAAGGAATGGCTGGAGGAAGAGATGGAAGAAGGAGTGGATGAAAGGATAAAGAAGATAGACAGTAACTCTTAAGAAAGTATAGAAGCATAGTGAGTTTCTACCCTGTTTGAAAAATAGCAGAAGAGAATTTTATTTCTTGATCAATCATCACATAGGTATATAAAACTTTAAGAAACTCTTGTAGTGAAATGTGTCCATTGTTCATATCTGTTTGCTTGTTCATTTTAGTAACATTCTTTTGCAGATGTATCAAAGATATCAACCCTTTACCCTCTGAGCCACCAGGGAAGCCCCAACATTCTTTTGCAAGTGTATCAAAAATTCAGCAGTGTAAAAATCTTCATTTGCTTGTCAATTATCTTGCATTAATAGAACATAATCACATTCCTTAATTAGAATAGACTTTAAGAAACAGTATTATCCTTTTCTCATTGTGAAAAAATAGTAATTTAATGCAAAATGCTCTGCTATTTTATATTTTCCAGAGTTTTCATTCATCCTTGCTTAGTAATTACAAATGGGTCATAAAATAAACACTTGACATGATTTCCAAAATGTTCTGTATTTACTTACAAGGCTGATACTTCCATCACTGGGTGACTTAAATGGTTTTGAATGATTGTATAAAGGTTCATTTTACAAGGTATTTGAAGTTTGCAATCCTGCTTAAATATACAGAAATGGGAGGATTAACAAACTTGCTTCTTGGAGGCCAAGAGAAGATAGAGCTAAGTGCAATCAAGACAAAGTATATCAGTAACATGAAATCAATTGGCCACAAAATGGAAGACTGTCAACAAAATAACATGTTATGGGCCCTCAAGGCTTTCTGCTTATGCTTGAGGAAGTCTAGAATAATCTGTGGTTTTCAATGCTTGATTTAGTTTTCCGCAAGTATAATTAATACCAGATTAAGTTTGCTGCCACTATAGTTTACTGCTGAGACTGACAAGCTTTTGCTGTTTATCTCCTGCGCAAAAGGCTGGCAGCAATAATAAAATGACATATTTAATAATACTGAAAATATAGTAGTGATCCTGTACAGAAATTTATGGACTATTATAATTATTTTTAGAAAGTCAGTTTTCTAATGAACAAATTGTTTTCTGGAAACAATTAAGCTATCTCATATTTTATTTCACTGTGTCCATTTGATTTGTTGTAAAATGCACTTTTAAGCATCCCTTGTTTCAAGATGGGTCTTCTTTGCAAGACTAAATATGATGATGAGTTCTTTAAACTTGTCACCGAATCCTAGTAATCTTTTCTTTATGAAAAATATATGCCAAATCTAAAATGACACTACACAAATGCACTTATTTACAAAACAGAAACAGAGAACGAACTTGTGGTTACCTGGGAGAAGAATCGGGGAAAAAGATAACTGAGGAATTTGGGATGGAGAGGTACCCACTGCTGTATTTAAAATGTATAACCAACAAGGATCAACTGGCAATACTGCTCAATGTTATATGGCAGCCTGGATAGGAGGAGAGTTTGAGAGAGAATGGATATATGTATATATGTGACTGAGTCCCTCTGCTGCCTACCTAAGACTATCACTATCATTGTTAATCAACTATCCTCCTATACAAAACAAAAAGTTTTTTTTAAAAGAAAAATATATAGGAAAAATTAATTCAGGGATCTCTGTTCAGAACACATTGTGGGTAAATGAACTAAGCCACTCTCTTCCCAATACCACAAAAGACTCCCTAATCTCACCATTGGAGTTGCTGATACATATTACAATTCAAGGTTAAATTAGAATCATGCTGCTTATTTGCTTTTCTCTGGATCTTTAAACCTTCTGAAAGAGTTAACAGGGACACAATAAGACAAGATATTTGTTTATATATGTGAACAAACAAACAGATTTTCATCTTGCTCCCTGAATGCTTTCTCTTTACTTTAAAAAGTAGGTGATATCCATAGAAATAAACAAGAGGGTAAAGCTGAGTAAGAAATTAGAATAAAATGACAGGTTACTTGATTGATAGAATAAAGAGAAATATACACCAAGAAAATAAAGTCAACTCTCAATATCACACCAAATTTAAAAAACTGAAGTTTGACTAGCACAGTGTAAAAAATAATTATTTCAAATTATAATTTTTACACATATACACAATCATTCTTTTCTTTCTGGCCCCTCTCAGCCTAGCCTGTAAAACGTGGCCAGGGCTTAACAACTCTTTCATGAACTACAATAAAAAGGAGGGTAATTTTCATTTGCTATTATTCAGTCAACTACTCAACTTTTAATTTAGCTAATATGATCCATTTTACTTTTTGTTTTGCATTTCTTTATCTTGGGGATGGTTTTGATCCCTGTCTCCTGTACAATGTCACAAACCTCTGTCCATAGTTCATCAGGCACTCTGTCTATGAGATCTAGTCCCTTAAATCTGTTTCTCACTTCCACTGTATAATCATAAGGGATTTGATTTAGGTCATACCTGAATGGCCTAGTGATTTTCCCTACTTGCTTCAATTTAAGTCTGAATTTGGCAATAAGGAGTTCATGATCTGAGCCACAGTCAGCTCCTGGTCTTGCTTTTGCTGACTGTATAGAGCTTCTCCATCTTTGGCTGCAAAGAATATAATCAATCTGATTTCAGTGTTGACCATCTGGTGATGTCCATGTGTAGAGACTTCTCTTCTGTTGTTGGTAGAGGGTGTTTGCTATGACCAGTGCATTCTCTTGTCAAAACTCTATTAGTCTTTGCACTGCTCCAGGTGTTTCACGACTTTCTACTTTTGTATTCCAGTTCCCTATAATTAAAAGGACATCTTTTTTGAGTGTTAGTTCTAGAAGGTCTTGTAGGTATTCATACAACTGTTCAACTTCAGCTTCTTCAGTGTTACTGGTCAGGGCATAGACTTGGACTACCGTGATACTCAATGGTTTGCCTTGGAAACAAACAGAGACCATTCTGTCATTTTTGAGATTGCATCCAAATACTGCATTTCAGACTCTTTTTGTTGACTATGATGACTACTCCATTTCTTCAAAGGGATTCCTGCCCACAGCAGTAGATATAATCTCCATCTCAGTTAAATTCACCCGTTCCAATCCATCTTAGTTCACTGATTCCTAGAATGTTGACATTCACTCCTGCCATCTCGTTTGACCACTTCCAATTTGTCTTAATTCAGGGCCTAACAGTTCAGGTTCCTTTGCGATATTGCTCTTTACAGCATTGGACCCTGCTTCTATCACCAGTCACATCCAAAACTGGGTGTTAATTTTGATTTGACTCCATCCTTTCATTCTTGATGAAGTTATGTCTCCACTGATCTCCAATAGCATATTGGACACCTATGAACCTGAGTAGTTCATCTTTCAGTGTCCTATCTTTTTGACTTTTCATACTGTTCATAGGGTTCTCAAGGCAAGAACACTGAAGTGGTTTGCCATTCCCTTCTCCAGTGATCCACATTTACAGAATGTCTTACAAATAGCTGTGAAAAGAAGAGAGGTGAAAAGCAAAAGAGAAAAGGAAAGATACACTCATTTGAATGCAGAGTTCCAAAGAATAGCAAGGAGAGATAAGAAAGCCTTCCACAGCAATCAATGTAAGAAAATAGAGGAAAACAGTAGAAAGGGAAAGACTAGAGATCTCTTCACAAAAATTAGAGATACCAAGGGAACATTACATGCAAAGATGGGTTAATAAAGAACAGAAATTGTAAAGACCTACCAGAAGCAGAAGATATTAAGAAGAGGTGGCAAGAATACACAGAAGAACTGTACAGAAAAGATCTTCACGACCCAGATAATCACAATGGTGTGATCACTCACCTAGAGCCAGACATCCTGGAATGTAAAGTTAAGTGGGCCTTAGGAAGCATCACTATAAACAAAGCAAGTGGAGGTGTTGGAATTCCAGTTGAGCCATATCAAATCCTAAAAGATGATGCTGTGACAGAGCTGCTCTTAGTATGCCAGGAAATTTGGAAAACTCAGCAGTGACCACAGGACTGGAAAAGGTCAGTTTTTATTTCAATCCAAAAGAAAGGCAATGCCAAAGAATGCTCAAACTACTGCACAATTGTACTCACCCCACACACTAGTAAAGTAATATTGAAAAACCACTAAGCCAGGCTTCATCATTACGTGAACCGTGAACTTCCAGATGTTCAAGCTGGTTTTAGAAAAGGCAGAGGAACCAGCAATCAAATTGCCAGCATTCACTGGATCATTGAAAAAGCAAGTGAGTTTCCAAAAAACATCTATTTCTGCTTTATTGACTATGTCAAAGCTTTTCACTGTGTGGATCACAATAAACTGTGGAAAATTCTGAAAGAGTTGGGAATACCAGCCCAACTGACCTACCTCTTGAGAAACCTGTATGCAGATCAGGAAGCAACAGTTAGAACTGGAAATGAAATAACAGACTGGTTCCAAATAGGAAAAAGAATATGTCAAGGCTGTATATTGTCACCCTGCTTATTTAACTTATATGTAGAGTACATCATGAGAAACTCTGGGCTGTTGGAAGCATAAGCTGGAATCAAGATTGCCAGGAGAAATATCAATAACCTCAGATATGCAGATGAAACCACCCTTATGGCAGAAAGTGAAGAGGAACTAAAGAGCCTCTTGATGAAAGTGAAAAAGGAGAGTCAAAAGTAGGCTTAAAGCTCAACATTCAGAAAACTAAGAATAATGGCATCTGGTCCCATCACTTCATGTGAAATATATGGGCAGACAGTGGAAACAGTGTGAGACTTTATTTTGGGGAGGGGGCCCCAAAATCACTGCAGATGGTGATTGCAGCCATGAAATTAAAAAACGCTTATTCCTTGGAAGGACGAATATGACCAACATAGGCAGCATATTAAAAATGAGAGACATTACTTTGCCAACAAAGGTTCGTCTAGTCAAGGTTATGGTTTTTCTAGTCGTCATGTATGTATGTTTGAGTTGAACTATAAAGAAAGCTGAGTACCAAAGAATTGATGCTTTTAAACTGTGGTGTTGGAGAAGACTCTTGAGAGTCCCTTAGACTGCAAGGAGATCCAACCAGTCCATCCTAGAGGAGACCAGTCCTGGGTGTTAATTGGAAGGACTGAGGTTGAAGCTGAAACTCTAATACTTTGGCCACCTGATGCGAAGAACTGATTCATTTGAAGAGATTCTGATGCTGGGAAAGATTGAGGGCAGGAGGAGAAGGGAAAGACAGAGGATGAGATGGTTGGATGATGTCACTGACAAAATGAACATGAGTTTGGGTGGGCTCTGTGAGTTGTTGTTGGACAGTGAGGCCTGGCTTGCTGCATCTCATGGGGTTGTGAAGAGTCTGACTGAGAGACTGAATGGAACAGAACTGCTTGTCTTTTAATAAAAAATATAGACCTTTTGAAAACAAGGACCACTCCACTCCTCCTTTTGTGTTTCCTAAAGTTTCTCCAAAGTGTCTATTGGGCATTTGATAAATAATATTTACTGAGTGGTTTATCTTTGCCATTTCAAAAATACTTGTTCTAACCAGAAAGATATCTTTATCTATTTTTAAAAGTTGAAAATTCCTGGTCACCCAGTGGTTAGGGTTCTGTGCTGTCACTGCAGAGGTTCAGTACTTTATCCCTGGTCAGGGAAGTAAGATCCATACTTCCCCTACCCGACCAAAAAAAAAAACATTTAATGCCTATCCTTCTAAAACTCTTTAAAGAAAGTGCAGAGGAAGGAATACTTCCAAACTCATTCTATGAGGCTACCTTCACCCTGATACTAAAATCAGACAAAGACAACACACAAAAAGAGAAAACTACAGGTCAATATCACTGATTCTCATAGAGGCAGAAATCCTCAACAAAATTAAAGCAAACATAATTCAGCAACACATCAGAAAACTCATATACCATGATCAAATTGAGTTTATTCTAGGGATGGAAGGATTCTTCAATATACATAAATCAATCAATGTTATACACCATATTAATAAATTGAAAAATAAAAGCCATATGGTAATCTCAGTAGATAAATAAAAACTTTGACAAAATTCTGCACCCATTTATGATTAAAAGTCTTAAAAAATGGGCATAGAAGGAACCTACCTCAACATAGTAAAGGCCATATATGATAAGCCTACAGCAAACATTATTCTCAGTGGTGAATAGCTAAAAGCATTCCCCCTAAGATCAGGAACAAGAGAAGGGTTTCCACTTTCACCACTATTATTTAACATAGTTCTGGAAATCCTAGCTACAGCAATCAGAGAAGGAAAAGAAATAAAAGGAGTCCAGAATGTTTGCAGATGACATGATACTGTACATATAAAACCCTAAAGATAATATCAGAAAATTACTAATTAGTGAATTTAGCAAAGTTGCAGGATACAAAATCAATACACAGAAATAACTTGCATTTCTATACACTAACAATGAAAAGTCAGAAAGAACATTTAAGGAATCAATCCCATTCACCACTGCAATAAAAAAAATAAATATCTAGTAATAAACTTACCTAAAGAGACAAAAGAACTGTACACAGAAAATTATAAGACACTAATGAGAGAAGTCAAAGATAATATAAACAGATGGAGAGATATAACATGATCATGGTTAGGAAGAATCAATATTGTGAAAATGGTTATACTACCAAATGCAATCTACAGATTCATTGTGATCCCTATCAAATTGCCAATGGCATTTGTCACAGAATCAGAACAAAAAATTTCACAATTAGTATGGAAACACAAAATACCCCAAATAGCCAAAGCATTCTTGAGAAAGAAGAATGGAGCTGGAATAATCAACATTCCTGACTTCAGATTTTACTACAAAGCTACAGTCCTCAAGACAGTATTGTACTGGCACAAAAACAGAAATATAGACCAATGGAACAAGATAGACAGCCCAGAAATAAACCCATGCACCTATGGGTACCTACCTAATATTCAACAAAGGAGGCAAGAACATGCAACGGGGCAAGGATAGCATCTACAACAAACGATGCTGGGAAAACTGGACAGCTATATGTAAATGAACAAAATTAGAACTCTTCCTAACACCATACACAAAGATAAACTCAAAATGGATTAAAGATCTAAATGCAAGACCAGAAACTCTTAGAGGAAATCCTAGGCAGAGAATTCAGTGACATAAATCAAAGCAAGACCCTGTATGACCCACCTCCTAGAGTAATGGAAATAGAAACAAAAGTAAGCAAGTGGGACCCGATTAAACTTAAAAGACTTTGCACAATGAAGGAAACTATAAGCAAGGTGAAAAGACAGAATGGGAGAAAATAATAGAAACTGAAACAACTGACAAAAGATTAATTTCCAAAATATAGAAGCAGCTCATACAACTCAATGTCAGAAAAGCAAACAACACAATCAAAAAGTGTGGAAAAGACCTAAACAGATATTTTCCAAAGAAGACATACAGATGGCTAACAAACACATGAAAAGATGCTCAACATCACTCATTATTAGAGAAAATAATATTATTATCATCAAAAAGTCTACAAACAATAAATACTGAAGAGGGTGTGGAGAGAAGGGAACACTCTTCCACTGTTTGTGGGAATGCAAAGTGGTACAAGAATTATGGAGAACAAACAGTGTGGAGATTCCTCAAAAATCTGGAAACACAATAGCCATATGACCCAGCAATCCCACTGCTGGACATACACACTGAGGAAACAAGAACTGACAGAGACATATATAACACAGTGTTCATTGCAGCACTGTTTACAATAACTAGGACATGGAAGCAACCTAGACGTCCATCAGCAGACAAATGGATAAGGAAGTTGTGGCACATACACACAATGGAGTATTGGTCAGCTACAGAAAGGAACACACCGAGTCAGTTTTAATGGGGTGAATGAACATAGAGCCTATTACACAGATTGAAGCAAGTCAGAAAGAGAAAGACGAACACTGTATATTAACACATATATGTGGAATTTAGAAAGATGATACCCATGATCTTATATTCAGGGTAGCAAAGGAGACACATGTGTAAAGAACAGACTTTTAGATTCAGTGGGAGAAGGCAAGGATGGGATGATTTAAGAGGAAAGCATTGAAACATATGCATTGCCATATGTAAAATGGATGACTAGTGCAAGTTTGATGCATGAAGCTGGGCACCCAAAGCCTGCTCTGGGAAAACATTGAGGGATAGGGCAGGGAGGAAAGTGGCAGGGGTTTCAGGATTGGAGGGATGCATGCATACCTATGGATGATTCATTTTGATGTATGACAAGAGCCACTGAACTATTGTAATTATCCTCCAGTTAAAATAAATAAATGATTTTAAAAACCTGGGGCTATTTTACAAACAGAAAGTCCTAGGTCTTACTCAGTAGATTCTATTCTAATTCTGTTTTTCAGTCTTCTATATGCCATAAACTATGGTGGATTCTGGAGATACAGAAACAAACATGTCAGGACTCTGTTTTCAGAAGCTTCAAAATTTAGTGGTGGAAGCAGACTTATATACAAAATAAATTATAATACAAACAAATATAACATATTAAAGGTATATGGAGAAACTTAAGAGACCATGGAAAAACTTTCTCTTATGATTTCAAAAGGTTATGCTATTCAAAGGAAGTAGGTATTAAGTATTGGCAAGGTAGATAATGAAAATAATCTCTTATGCAGAGGCATAGAATTTTATAGAGCATCACTTATTGAGGGTATCCCCAAGTAATTGAGTAGGTCTAGATTACAAGACATGTAATAGAATTGTTGGAAGATGAAGATAGTAATGTAGGCAAAGGCAAGATGTTTAAGATTCTTCTATGCTTTACTAAGAAGTGTGTTTTATATTGTATATATGATGGGGAATCATAAACAAGAAAGTAACATGATCACAGAAGAACATTCTGTCTAAAGTGTAGAGAATATATTGCAATGTGACACTTGAGAGCTGTGTGTTAGTCAATAGGTGATTATAGTATTCTTGGACCTTTATATGAGCAGTAGGAAGTAGAATGGATGAATATGAGATCAGTTTAAAAGATATTTAAAGAGTTGAAGTGAGATAACTTAAATATAGGATATTGGGAAATCCAGAACTTCTTTTGAATCTCCATTCCAAGAGGAAATTATACACAATATTATTTTAACATTAAGTACTTTTTATTTTATACAGATTTTTTAAATTTGGAAATAATATTTATTATAGATCTGAGAATAGGAAGCAGAAGACTACTAACTTTGGATTTGCAAAACTTTGTTTAGAGTTCTGGTACTTCTTAAGAATTATGTAACAATAGATAAGTAAACAGCTTCAGTCTTAAATTCCTCTTATGTAAAATAACATTAATATCTATGTCTACTTCAATAAGTGGCTGTCAGCACTTAACAATACAATGCATGTGTAAAGTATTGGTAAAACTGGGAAAATAACTGTATAATTTATTATTACCTTACTATTGCTGAGGATTTAGTATGTAACAATAACCAGGACCATTCATTTGGGAAAAATTACAGTATTTAATGTTTTTATGGAATCTCAGCATTGATACTTGTCTTTAAGAGACAATCTATGATAATATGTGGCTCTCCTCACTGCATTTCTACCTTGATTCCTCACTTTGATATTCTACCTTACTATCAAAATCTTATATGCTTCAAAAACTTGAGGTTATAATATTTCAAAAGTTAACTATCATGCTGAATAGTGTCGTTCTATACTTTTTTGAAAGGTTGTTGCTGAACCCACGAAAAGAACACTGGGATTCTTGGCCTCTGGAGGAGAATAATTCAATCCGGAGCCAGAGACGAGGTTTAATCCCTCAGAGCATTTGTGCAATAGAGTTTATTAAAGTATAAAAGGGATAGAGAAAACTTCTGACATAGGCATCATAAGGGGGCAGAAAGAGTACCCGCTTTCTAGTGCTATCAATGGAGTTCAGTTCAGTTCAGTCACTCAGTCGTGTCCGACTTTTTGTGACCCCATGAATCACAGCACAACAGGCCTCCCTGTCCATCATGAACTCCTGGAGTCTACCCAAACTCATGTACATCAAGTCGGTGATACCATCCAGCTATCTCATCCTCTGTCGACTCCTTCTCCTCCTGCCCTCAATCCTTGCCCACATCAGAGTCTTTTCCAATGAGTCAACCCTTCGCATGAGGTGACCAAAGGAGTTTCAGCTTCAACATCAGTCCTTCCAATGAACACCCAGGACTGATCTCCTTTAGGATGGACTGGTTGGATCTTCTTGCAGTCTGAGGGACTCTCAAGAGTCTTCTCCAACACCACAGTTCAAAAGCATCAATACTTCAGTGCTCAGCTTTCTTCACTGTCCAACTCTCACATCCATACATGACTACTGGAAAAATCATAGCCTAGACTAGATGGACATTTGTTCGCAAAGTAATGTCTCTGCTTTTCAATATGCTCTCTAGGTTGGTCAATCACCATCTGCAGTGATTTTGGAGCCAAAAAAAAAAAAAAACAAAGTCTGACACTGTTTCCAAATCTATTTGCCATGAAGTGATGAGACTGGATACCATGATCTTAGTTTTCTGAATGTTGAGCTTTAAGCCAACGTTTTCACTCTCCTCTTTCATTTTCATTAAGAATCTTTTTAGTTCCTCATCACTTTCTGCCATAAGGGTGGTGTCATCTGCATATCTGAGATTATTGATATTTCTCTCAGCAATCTTGGTTCCAGCTTCTGCTTCTTCCAGCCCACCATTTCTCATAATGTTCTCTGCATATAAGTTAAATAAGCAGGATGACAATATACACACTTAACGTACTCCTTTTCCTATTTGGAACCAGTCTGTTGTTCCATGTCTAGTTCTAACTGTTGATTCCTGACCTGCATACAGGTTTCTCAGGTTAGATGGTTTGGTATTCTCATCTTCAGAATTTTCCACTGTTTCTTGTGATTCACACAGTCAAAGTCTTTGGCATCGTCAATAAAGCAGAAATAGTTGTTTTTCTGGAACTCTCTTGTTTTTTTGATGATCCAGAGGATGTTGGCAATTTGATCTCTGACTCCTCTATCTTTTCTAAAGCCAGCTTGAACATCTGGAAGCTCATAGTTCATGTATTGCTGAAGCCTGGCTTGGAGAATTTTGAGCATTACTTTACTAGCTTGTGAGACTATATACTCTTAAATTAGTTATTACAGTGAATCAAAAAAATGTCTGGAGGTTGTAAAGACTTCACCAGACCTACTACCATAATTTACATTTTAAGATAATAGGATTAGCCAGAAAGTTTTTTTTTAGAGACTGTCCTCAAGCAGGATACATTATTGTTATATAATCCTAAGGAATGTAGAGGGAGAAAAAAGTTTGTCCTTTTCTCTTCCTTGAGAATTCCAGATCCCTCCCTCCTTGGGGACCCCTAGACTTCTTATCAACCTGCCTAGGAAATGACTCTCTCAGTTTTATATGACTATTATCTGTTCAGTTTTGACAGTGTTTCATAGACACAGAAGACTGGGTGCAATATTTGAAGGCCATTTGTTCGCTTCCCATGTTTGGATTTAAAGCACTGTTTGGGTCAACTTTTCCTTTTCAAATAATACTCGGAACTCTATGCTTGAGCATAATTCTTGAGTTCAATCAAACAAGTACAAAGTCTAAAGGCAAAAGCAGTACTTTCCCTTTAAGCAATCTACAGGTGATCTCTTCAAAGTTTCATGTCTAAGACTTTGATATTACCATTTATGCTGTCTGATGTCTTTTGATCGTTAGAAACTAGTATTTCTCCTTATTTTAAGCACAAGTACCGTTTAAGCATCTGAGACTATGCCAGAATATAATAAATTACTTTTTAAAACCACACTTTATAGAAATGCAAAGTAAAATATGTTCCCTTGAGATATTATCCATCTTTCCGCCTTCAGATATACCTAAAGCATGCAGCAAAGTGTTAAAGATCAGTTAGTGACTCTATCCAGAGTCTAACATTTAAGCTTCATTGATATGAGTAATTGTTCTGAGAGAAAAACAATCATTTTGCTTTCATTACATAGTGTGTTGAGTGAATGTAAGAACAAAATAACCATAAAACTCCTAAATAAAGAGGAGGGAACTAAGATGACAGAGGAATAAGACGGGGAGTCCACTCTCTCCCCAATAAATACACCAAAAGAACATTTAAAAACCGAGCAAACTCCATAAAACAACATCCGAATGCTGGCAGAGGACATCAGGCATCTGGAAAGGCAGCCTGTTGCTGACGAAAAGAAGGTAGGACAAAAAAAAAATAGTAAAAGGAAAGGCAAAGAATTAGGGACCGAGATCCCTCCCCTTTCAGAAAAGGGAGTCTGAAATGTTTCTGAACACCAGGAAACATTCTCCCCAGCGGATCTATGGCGGATCTCGGAGGGCAACGTAAACGGGAGTAAAAATAGATAAATAATTAAGCCCCCCAGATTGCGTCTCTAACTGTAACTCCCAGCGGAGCCGTGGCCCGGGCGCCCCATCCCCCACTAGCCAGCGCGGACTGCTCAGGGAGGGGCTTAGGGAGAGGACTGAGACTGAACTCTGGGGCACCTAACCGAGGGTGCTAACCGGAGATAGACTGCTGGGTAGCTTTCCCAAGGAAGAGCCCCTGCCAGGCTCTCACACAGAATAAAGGGCAGCGAGGACTCGGTCTGCTGCGCGAGACAGTTGGGCAGAGTTGGGCGGCTGCAGGCTGCGGACCGGCCCAGCCCCCACCGGAGAGCGGCCCCGGCGAGGCTTCTGCTCCCAAACCGCAGCAGAACTGGGTGCTAGCCAAGACCTCTGGGGATTCTGGACAGTTGCCGCCAGAGTTTGGCGCTACACACACCTGAGAATGCATGCCCAGCTGCATGCTGAGAAAATTGAGTGGCTGAGCTGGGGGAGGGGAGAAGCCGCAGCTCCCAACTGCGCCGGGCGGGGGACCGAGAGTCTGAGGAGAGGGGGGCGGAAAGCACACTCGCCTGGAGTGGGGCAAATCCCAGAGCGCTGAATAGACACTGAAGAGACCAGCAAACAGAAGACGCTAAAATAAGAAGAGGGAACCGCTTTGCAGCAGACAGGAGCAACAGATTAAATCCCTGCAGGTGGTGCAGACTGCATAGAAAGGAGTCTATAGGCCGTGAGAAGTACAAGCCGGACCAAGGAACTATTCGAAAATGAACTGACCCCTCAATGTACGCAACAGTACCAGAGAAAGCCCTAAATATAATTTTACTGGGATCATCTTTTAAATTTTTTTAAAAAACTTTTTGTATACTATTTTTTTAGTCCCCTATAATCCCATTTTTTTCTCGTTATTTTTATTTTCCTTTTTTAAAATCACCTCTCTCTCCCTTATTTTATTTTCCATTTTATTTCTTTCCTTTTATATCTCCTCTTTTCCCCTTTCTTATTTTTAATTGAATTTTTTGTTGTTGTCGTATTACTTCTTATCTTATTCATTATTTTTCTTTCTTTTTTTTTGTAAAAGTACTTTTGAGAATCCAATCTTTACTCTAGATTTTTAATCTTTGCTTATTAATATTTGGTGTCAACTTTGTATCTTTAAGAATCCAAGCTTCAGTACCCATTGTTACTTGGGAGTGAGATCACTGGCTTGACTGCTCTCACCCCATTCTTGATTCTCCTTTTTTTTCCTCTTTCCCAAAAAGTTACCTCATTCATTCCCCCCCCCCCCCCCTTTTTCTTCTCTACCCAACTCTGGGAATCTGTTTGAGTGTTACTAGTGGTGAAGAACACCGAGATAACTGACCACTGGCTGGATCTGTCTCTGTCCATCTGACTCTCTCTTTTCTCTCTCTGGTCACTTCTGTCTCCATACTCCCTCTTTTCCTCTTGGTATAACTCGGTGAACATCTTTGAGGGATCCAGGCTGTGGAGAACACACAGGGAAGTAATCACAGGCCACTTCACTCTCTCACCATCTGATTATTCTATTCTCCTTCTGGTCCATGCCGTGTAACTCTGTGTACCTGTCTGAGTGTCCCTCACTGTGGAGAAACTTCTCATCATTAAACTAGACGTTCTACCATCACTACTGCATAGATGAAGGAGTCCTGAGGCTACTGGAAGACAGGAGACTAAGCCCAGATCCTGAGAATTCCAGAGAACTCCTGGATCCAAGAGTTAATTAATTGATAGGAGCTTATCAAACTCCTCCATATCTAAACTGAAACCAAGCACCCACCAAGGGCCAACAAGCTCAAGAGTAAGATATACCAAGCAAGTTCTCCAGCAACACAGGAACGTCGCCTGGAGTTTCAATACACAGGTTGCCCAAGGTCACACCAAGCCCACCGACATCTCAAAACTCTTTACTGGACACTTCATTGCTCCTTAGAGTGAGGAAACCCAGATCCACCCACCAGAACACCACACAAACTTTCCCAACCAGGAAACTTTGACAAACCACACATCCAACCCCACCCACAGTGAGGAACCCCCACAATAAAGGGACAACACAGCAAGATAAACAAGATGAAAAGGCAGAGAAATACCCAGCAGGTAAAGGAACAGGATAAATGTCCTCCAGACCAAACAAAAAACGAAGAGATAGGATGTCTACCTGATAAGGAATTCTGAATAATGATAGTGAAAATGATCCAAAATCTGGAAAATAAATTGGAGTTGCAGTTCAATAACCTGCAGGCAAGGATTGAGAAGATGCAGGTAAGCTTCAACAAGGACTTAGAAGAAATGAAAAAGAGTCAAAATACAATGAATAATGCAATAAATGAGATAAAAAACACCCTGGAGGGAACTAACAGTAGAATAACAGAGATAGAAGACAGAATAAGTGAGGTAGAAGACAGAATGGCAGAAATAAACGAAACAGAAAGGAAAAATGAAAAAAGAATTAAAAGAAATGAGGACAATCTCAGAGACCTCTAGGACAATGTTAAACGCACCAATATTCGAATCATAGGAGTCCCAGAAGAAGACAAAAAGAAAGACCATCAGAAAATTCTTGAGGAGATAATAGTTGAAAACTTCCCTAAATTGGGAAAGCAAATAACCACTCAAGTCCAAGAAACCCAGAGAATCCCAAATAGGATGAGCCCCAAGCGGAACACCCCAAGACACATATTAATCAAATTAACAAATATCAAACTCAAAGAGCAGATATTAAAAGCAGCAAGGGAAAAACAACAAATAACTCACAAGGGGAATCCCTTAAGGATAACAGCTATCTCTCAATAGAAATGCTTCAGGCCAGAAGGGAATGGCAGAACATACTTAAAGTCATGAAAGAAAATAATCTACAACCCCGATTACTGTACCCAGCAAGGATCTCATTCAAATTTGAAGGAGAAATCAGAAGCTTCACAGACAAGCAAAAGCAGAGAGAATTCAGCAACACCAAACCAGCGCTCCAACGAATGCTAAAGGATCTTTCCTAGATAGGAAACACGGATGGGGTATATAATCTCGAACCCAAAACAATAAAGTAAATGGCAATGGGATGATACTTATCAATAATTATCTTAAATGTAAACGGGTTGAATGCCCCAACCAAAAGACAAAGATTGGCCGATTGGATACAGAAACAAGACCCTTATATATGTTGTCTACAAGAGACCCACCTCAAACCTAGGGACACATATAGACTGAAAGTTAAAGGCTGGAAAAAGATATTCCATGCAAATAAAGACCAAAAAAAAAAAAGCAGGAGTGGCAATACTCATATCAGATAAAGTAGACTTTAAAATAAAGGCTGTGAAAAGAGATAAAGATGGACATTACATAATGATCAAAGGATCAATCCAAGAAGAAGAAATAACAATTATAAATATTTATGCACCCAACATAGGAGCACCACAATATGTAAGGCAAATGCTAACAAGTATGAAAGGGGAAATTAACAACAACACAATAATAGTGGGAGACTTTAATACACCACTCACACCAATGGATAGATCAACTAAACAGAAAAGTAACAAGGAAACTCAAACTTTAATGATACAATAGACCAACTAGACCTAATTGATATCTATAGGTCATTCCACCCCAAAACAAGGAATTTCACCTTTTTCTCAAGCGCACACGGGACCTTCTCCAGGATAGATCACATCCTGGGCCATAAATCTAGCCTTGGTAAATTCAAAAATATTGAAATCATTCCAAACATCTTTTCTGACCACAATGCAGTGAGATTAGATATCAATTACAGGAGAAAACCATTCAAAACTTCCAACATATGGAGGCTCAACAACACACTGCTGAATAACCAACAAATCACAGAAGAAATCAAAAAAGAAATCCAATTATGCATAGAATTGAAAGAAAATGAAAACACAACAACCCAAAACCTATGGGACACAGTAAAAGCAGTACTAAGGGGAAAGTTCATAGCAATACAAGCTCACCTCAGGAAACAAGAAAAAAGTCAAATAAATAACCTAACTTTACACTTAAAGCAACTAGAAAAGGAAGAGATGCAGAAGGCCAGGTCTAGTAGAAGGAAAGAAATCTTAAAGATCAGGGCAGAAATAAATGCAAAGGAAACAAAAGAGACCATAGCAAAAATTAACAAAGCCAAAAGCTGGTTCTTTGAGAAGATAAATAAAATTGACAAACCATTGGCCAGACTCATCAAGAAACAAAGGGAGAAGAACCAAATCAACAGAATTAGAAATGAAAACGGAGAGATCACAACAGAAAACACAGAAATACAAAGGATCATAAGAGACTATTATCAGCAACTATATGCAAATAAACTGGACAACCTGGATGAAATGGACAAATTCCTAGAAAAGTACAACTTTCCAAGACTAAACCAGGAACAGATAGATAATCTTAACAGACCCATTACAAGCACGGAAATTGAAACCGTAATCAGAAATCTTCCAAAAAACAAAGGCCCAGGACCAGATGGCTTCACAGCTGAATTCTACCAAAAATTTAGAGAAGAGCTAACACCTCTTCTACTCAAACTCTTCCAGAAAATTGCAGAGGAAGGTAAACTTCCAAACTCATTCTATGAGGCCACCATCACCCTAATTCCAAAACCCGACAAAGATGCCACAAAAAAA
>ML663484.1:137492-213623 GCA_007570785.1 Antilocapra americana | reverse complement strand
ATAAACTCAAAATGGATCAAAGATCTAAGCATAAGACCAGAAACTATAAAACTCCTAGAGGATAACATAGGCAAAACACTCTCTGACATAAACCAAAGCGGGATCCTCTATGACCCACCTCCCAGAATATCGGAAATAAAAGCACGAATAAACAAATGGGACCTAATTAAAATGAAAAGCTTCTGCACAACAAAGGAAACTATAAGCAAGGTGAAAAGACAGCCTTCAAAATGGGAGAAAATAATAGCCAATGAAGCAACGGACAAACAATTAATCTCAAATATATACAAGCAACTCCTGCAGCTCCATTCTAGAAAAATAAACAACCCAATCAAAAAGTGGGCCAAAGAACTTAACAGACAGTTCCAAAGAAGACACCAAAATGGCTAACAAACACATGAAAAGATGCTCAACATCACTCATTATCAGAGAAATGTAAATCAAAACCACAATGAGGTACCACTTTACACCAGTCAGAATGGCTGCCATCCAAAAGTCTACAAGCAATAAATGCTGGAGAGGATGTGGAGAAAAGGGAACTCTCCTACACTATTGGTGGGAATGCAAACTAGTACAGCCACTATGGAGACCAGTGTGGAGATTCCTTAAAAAAACTGCAAATAGACCTGCCATTTGACCCAGCAATCCCACTGCTGGGCATATACACCGAGGAAACAAGAATTGAAAGAGCCACGTGTACCCCAATGTTCATCGCTGCATTGTTTACAATAGCCAGGACATGGAAGCAACCTAGATGCCCATCAACTGATGAATGGATAAGAAAGCTGTGGTACATATACACAATGGAATATTACTCAGCTTAAAAAAAAATTCATTTGAATCAGTTCTACTCAGGTGATCGGAACTGGAGCCTATTATCCAGAGTGAAGTAAACCAGAAGGAAAAACAACAATACAGTATACTAATGCATATATATGGAATTTAGAAAGATGGTAACGAGAACCCAGCATGCGAGACAGCAAAAGGATCGCAGATGTATAGAACAGACTCATGGACTCTGTGGATGAAGGCAGGGGTGGGATGATTTGGGAGAATGGCATTGAAACATGTTAAGTATCATATGTGAAATCAATGGCCAGCCCAGGATTGTTGCTCGGGGCTGCTGCACCGAGATTTCCCGGGGGGAGGGAGTTGGGAGGGAGGAGGGAGGGGGATTCTGGTGACGGAACATATGTACACCCATGGCGATATCATGTCATTGTATGGCAAAACCAATAAAAAAAAAAGAAAAGAAAAAAGAAAAATACCAAATGACAAAAAAACACAAACTCCTACATAAAAACATCTAGAAAAAAGCTAATTGACAGTGATGTTTGCAAGGACTTTTTGGATATGACATCAAAAGCATAAGCAACAAAAGCAGAAAATAAATAAGTGTGGTTACATCAAAACTTTAAAGTTTCTTCTTAAAAGTAAAAGAAACAATCAACAAATAAAATGGAAACCTACAGAATGGGAGAAAACATTGGCAAAACATAGATCTGATAAGGGATTAGTATTCAAAATACGTAAGGAACGTTCAACTCAACGCAAAAAGCAAACAATCTGATTTTAAAATGGGCAGAAAAATTTGAATAAACTTTTTTTTAAAGAAGACATTCCGATGGCCAACAGGAACATGAAAATGTGTTCAACATCACTAGTCATCAAGGAAATTAAAATAAAATCCACAATGAAATATCATCTCACACCTGTTAGAATGGCTGTTACCAAAAAGAAGAGGTAACAAGGGTAGGTGAAGATGTAGTGAAAACGGAACACTCGTGCACCAATGATGGCAAAGTAAATTGGTTTAGGTACTATGGAAAACAGTCTGGAGGCTCTTTCAAAATTTAAAAGAGAACTACCATGTGATCCAGCAACTCTCCTTCTGGATATATATCCAAAGGAAATAAGATAAGAGTTTAGAAGAATATCTGCACTCCCATGTTCATTGCAACATTATTCACAATAGCAATGATATAGAAACAACCTAGCATTCAACTATAGATGAATAAAGATGATGTGTGTGTGTATATATATTCATATATATATATAATGAAATACATTTCAGCCATGAGAAAAAAGGAAATCTTGTCATTTGTAACAACATGGATGAAATTTGAGGGCATTAGACTAAGTGAAATAAGTCACAGAAAGACAAATACTGCATGATATAATTTATATGTGAAATCTAAAAAAGCCAAACTGACAGAAACAGAGTAGAACGTTAGTTGCCAGGGCCTGGAGAGTAGGAGAAATGGGGAGATGCTGGTCAAAGGGTCAAAATTGCCAATTATAAAAAGAATAAATTCTGAGACTCTAATATATAGCATGGTGGTAGATTCCAGTTAATAGCATTTACTTATACTTGAAAAGTGATGAGAGTAAATCTTAAATGTTGTTACCAAACAAGAAACAAAGAAATGGTAACTTTGTGAATTGACAGAAGTGGTAAATAACCCTACTGTGGTAATCATTTAGCAACATATATGTGTATCAATCATGATGTTGTGGAAACATTTACACAAAGTTGTATGTCTTTTATATGCCCATAAAGCTGTGAAAAGTAAATAGCAGTATATTTTGACATTTATGGTCATATATCATCTCTTTCCAACTTACCTTCTTATTCCCACCACCCTCATTTTATTTTATACACTCAGTACAACAGCCTATCTAGTTTTCTTGTTATTCTTTCCTCAGGCCTCATGATTGCCACCTCCCATTTTTAGCAAGAATTTTTCTGTCTCCACGAATGACTCAATTGTCAAATTCCTATGTCTTTGTCACCCAGGCAAATACTCTTGTGAACTGGACCATCTCTCTGTTGAATTTTTCTAATGCTTTTAATGCCTCGTATGCCATTAGTTTGATTTTGCTCTATGCTATATTTCCTCATTAGATTTTCTGCTCTTTTAGGGCAGTGTTTCTCTCTTACGTATCACTATCTTGTATCTTTTGTAGCAGTTGCTCAATATATGTTTAAAAACTAAATGAGTAAATGTAAGACAGAATATAATTACATGCCAAAGCAACTATGAACAGAAATAAATCCTGTAGGAGTTCAGAGGAGCAAAAGATTATTAGAGAAAAATATTTCACAAGGGAGAAGTTATATGAACTGAACTTTCATGAGACAGGAAGATGAGAGACTAATGGAATTGATATATATATATATGTAACTATGTATGAAATAGACAATTAGTGAGAATCTACTGTATAGTACAGGGACTCTATTCAAGGCTCTGTGATGACCTAAATTGGAAAGAAATTCAAGAAAGAGTTTGTATATGTATACACACAGCAGATTCACTTTACTATACAGCAGAAACTAACACAACATTGTAAAGTAATTATACTCTAATAAAAATTAATCTAAAATAAATTAATATGATTTTTTGCTAATAGAGCTGTAATAGGGAGTATTTTTTTTATTAATAATTAGTCACAATTTGGGCTTCCCCCATGGTGCTAGTAGTAAAGAACCCACCTGCCAATGCAGAAGACTTCCCTAGTTCAGAAAGATGCCCTTGAGGAGGACATGGAAATCCACTCTGGTATTCTTGCATGGAGAATCCCATCCACAGAGGAGCCTGGTGGGCTACAGTCCATGGGATCTCAAAGAGTCAGATATGACTGAAGGGACTTAATACTCACATGTGTACAATCACAGTTTAGACTGACTTACCAATTTAGGGACAGGTATTACTATCAAACATACAATTTCACTATGGGGGCAGTCTGTTAAAACTTAGAGCATGGAAGCAAATGGGACCTAATCAAACTTACAAGCTTTTACACAGAAGTGAAACCATAAATAAACCAAAAAGATGGCCTATGGACTAAAATAAAATATTTGTAAATGATGTGACCAACAAGGGCTTACTCTCCAAAACATGCAAATAACTCGTACAAATCAATAACAAACATGCCACTCGCAAGATGGGTGAATGGGCATAAGACTTCAATAGACATTTCTTCAGAGGAGACATACATATGGCCAACAGGTACATGGAAAAATGAATGACATCACTAATTAGTAGATAAATGCAAATCAAAACTACAGTAGATGGGGACATATGTACACCTATGACTGATTCGTGTTGATCTTTGGCAGAAAACAACAAAATTCTATAAAGTAATTATCCTTCAATTTAAAAATAAATAAATAAACTACAATGAGGTATCACCTCACACAGGTTAGAATGGCCATTATTAAAAAGTCTACAAATAAATACTGAAGAGGGTTTGGAAAAAAAGGAACCCTCCTACACTGTTGGTGGGAGTGTAAATTGATACAGCCAACTATGGGAAACAGTATAGTGGTTTCTCTAAAAGCTGAAAACAGAGTTGCCATAGGATTCAACAATCTCATTCTTGGGCATATATCCAGAGAACACTCTAATTTGAAAAAATACATGCACCCTTATGTTCATAGCAACACTATTTACAGTAGTCAAGAAATGGAAAGAAAATGAATGTCATCAACAGATGAATGAATAAAGAAGATGTGGCACATATACACAAATACAATACTGTTCAGCTGTAGAAAAGAATGAAATAGCACCATTTTCAGCCACATGAATGGATCTAGAGATTATCATACTAACTGAGGTAAATCAGAAAGAGAAGGTGAATACCATATGATATCACTTATATGTTGGATCTAAAATATAGCTCAAGTGAATATACCTACGAAACAGAAACAGACTCACAAACTTAGGGAACAGACTTGCAGTTGTCAAGGGGGAGCATGAGTGGGAGTTTGGGATTAGAAGATGCAAAATATTACATATAGAATGGATGAACAAAAATGTCCTACCATATAGTACAGGGAACTATGTTTGATAACCTGTGATAAATCATAATGAAAAAGAAAGTAAAAAAGAATGTAAACATGTACTGAATTGGCAAAAAAGTTCATTCCATAACTTATGGAAAAACTCAAGTGAACTCTTTGGCTGAATTTAACTGGCTAATGTAACTAAATTCTTTTCTACACATCAAAAATTAACACGGCATTGTAAGTCAACTGTATTTGATTAAAATAAATAAAAAAAAACTATGGCATGGAGTTGCAGAGTAGAAAAGATGACTTCTGCTGGCAAGCTATCTTCCACAAGCAAAAGGAGATAAGTCCATTAGTTATGCATGTCAAGTTCCTACTTTCAAATTTTCCAATCAGATTAAATCACTCTTCTGGGAAGGAGTAAAAAAGCAAGGAAGAACAGGAGTGTTACACTAGTAGTACTTCTTCTTTATGGAAAAAAAATCAGGCTTGCAAAAGCACTTCCTCTACTTCATAATTTCACAATATTTTGTCTCCTTTAACCCACTGAGGTTAACCATTAAGCTTATATCATGCATGAGAGAGTTGTGGCTAGCCTGACCCAGGAGAGGAGTTCAGGAGTCTACAGGGCTAGTCATTCTCCCATTTGGTAAAGCTGCTGCTCTAACACTGACCACTGATCCTTCTAGAACCACTGATGGGGTATGCTTCAGAAGGATTTGAAATGGTCAATACAATACATTATTTAAATTAATTTAAGTCCAATCTGTATCCAAGACAAAAATTTCACTTTCTCTTTTGTTTCCCATTTCAATTAATGTCTATCAATGTTGCCCAAAAAAGGCTATTAGATATGTGAAAAAAAGGTAAAGACTTTTCAAAAGGTAAAGGACATGACTAAGATATTCCAATAATGAAATGTGAACATAAAGATAACCCAGATTTTACTATAAAGCCTATCCATCTACCAAAGCAATCCACAACTTTAATGCAATTCCTATAAAAATGTCAATGGCACCAACCCCAAAATAAGAGCTCTCATAGTGGCCTCACCCAAAAATAGACACTGAGAGCAAGATCCACCTTCTCAAAAATGTTAACAACAGATATACCCAGAAACCCAAACTGAGTTGACTGGTGAAGAACTATCTCTGCCAAAACAAACCTAGAAAGTCTAGAATAGGAGACTACTCACTAAATTGTGCAGAAACAAATGAATAGAATCAAAAATAATTCTAAAAAAATTGTAAACATACAGTCAAATCAAACTTGTTGTTAAGTTGATCAGTCATGTCCTACTCTTTGCGAACCCATGGACTGCAGCATGAAAGGCTTCTTTGTCCTGCATCATCTGCCAGAGTCTGCTCAAACTCATGTCCATTGAGTCAGTGATGCCATCCAACCATCAAATCCTCTGTCATCCCCTTCTTCTCCTGCCTTCAATCTGTCTCAGGTTCAGGATCTTTTATAATAAGTCGGCCTTTCTCATCACACAGCTGAAGTATTGGAGCTTCAGCACCATTCCTTCTAAAGTATATTCAGAGATAGTTTCCCTTAGGATTGACTGGTTTGATCTCCTTACAAACCAAGGGACTCTCAAGAGTCTTCAACAGCACAGTTCGAAAGTGTTGGCTTTCAGCCTTCTTTAAGGCCCAACTCTCACATCCATACATGACTACTGGAAACACCATAGCCTTGACTATAAGGAACTTAGTCAACAAAGCAATGTTTCAGCTTTTTAATATGCTGTCTAAGTTTCTCATAGTTTTTCTTCAAAGGAGCAAATATATTTTTATTCCATGGCTGCCCTCTCCATCCACAGTAATTATGGAGTCCAAAAAATAAAGTCTGTCACTTTTTCCATTGATTCCTATCTATTTGCCATGAAATGATGGGACTGGATGCCATGATTTTCGTTTTTTGAATGTTGAGCTTTAAGCCACCTTTTTTGCTCTCCTTTTTAACCTTCATCAAGAGTGTCTTTAGTTTTTCTCTGCTTTCTACCATAAGGATGGTGTCATCTGTGTATCGAGGTTACTGATATTTCCCCTAGAAATTGTGATTTCAGCTTATGCTTCATCCAGCAGGGCATTTTGCATAATGTACTATACATATAAGTTAAATAAGCAGGTGACAATATGCAGCCTTGATGTACTCTTTTCCCAACTGTGAACCAGTTTGCTGTTCCATGTCTGCTTCTAGCTGTTGCTTCTTAACTGGTATACAGGTTTCTCAAGAGACAAGTAAGGTGGTCTGCTATTCTCATCTCTTTAATAATTTTCCAGAGCTTGTTGTGATCCACACAAAGTCTTTAGCAGTCAATGAAGTTTTTTCTGAAACTCTCTTGCTTTATCAATGATCCAACAGATGTTGGCAATTTGATCTCTGGTTTCTCTGCCTTTTCTAAATGCAGCTTGTATATAAGGAAGGTCTCCATTCACATACTGTTGAAGTCTGGCTTGAAGGATTTTGTCCATTACCTTGCTAGTGTGTAAGATGAGTCAATTGTCTGGGAGTTTGAGCAGTCTTTGGCATTGCCCTTCTTTGGAATTGGAATGAAAACTGACCTTTTTCAGCCCTTTGGCCACTGCTGAGTTTTCCAAATTTTTGGCATATTGATTACAGCATTTTAACAGCATCATCTTTTAGAATTTGAAATAGCTCTTCATATGATGCTTCCTAAGGCCCACGTGACTTTGCATTCCAGGATGTCTGGCTCTAGGTGAGTTAACCACACCATAATGGCTATATGGGTCATTAAGATCTTTTTGGTATAGTTATTCTTGCCATATCTGAATATTTTTTGCTTCTGTTATGTCCATATCTTTTCTGTCCTTTATTGTGCCCATCTTTGCATGAAATGTTCCCTTGATACCTCTGATTTTCTTGAAGTGATCTCTAGTCTTTCCCATTCTATTCTTTTCCCTTATTTCTTTGCATTGGTCACTGAGAAAGGCTTTCTTATCCCTCCTTGTTATTCTTTGGAAAACTGCATTCAGATGGGTATCTCTTTCCTTTTCTCTGTTGCCTTTCACTTCTCTGTTTTCTCAGCTATTTGTAAAGCCTCCTCAGATGGCCATTTTGTCTTTTTTGTATTTCTTCTTCTTGGGGGTAGTTTTGATCATGACCTCCTATACAGTGTTATGAACCTCTGCCCACAGTTCTTCAGGTACACTGTCTATCAGATCTAATCCCTGGTGGCTCGGACAGTAAAGTGTCTGCCTACAATGCAGGAGACCCGGGTTCAATCCCTGGGTCAGGAAGATCTCTTGGAGAAGGAAATGGCAATCCACTCCAGTATTCTTGCCTGGAAAATCCCATGGATGGAGAAGCCTGGTAGGCTACAGTCCATGGGGTCACAAAGAGTCAGACATGATTTTCACTGTATAATCATAAAGGATTTGATTTAGG
Organism: Antilocapra americana; assembly: GCA_007570785.1. Classification (NCBI taxonomy): domain Eukaryota; kingdom Metazoa; phylum Chordata; class Mammalia; order Artiodactyla; family Antilocapridae; genus Antilocapra; species Antilocapra americana. Next base: position 205,420 of record ML663484.1, on the reverse strand, counting down.
TCATACCTGAATGGTCTACTGGTTTTCCCTACTTTCTTCAATTTAAGTCTGAATTTGCAATAAGGAATAAATGATCTGAACCACAGTCAGCTCCTGGTTTTGTTTTTGCTGACCATATAAAGCTTCTCCTTCATTAGCTGCAAAGAATATAATCAGTCTGATTTTGGTATTAACCTTCTGGTGATGTCCATGTGCAGAGTCGTCACTTGTGTTTTTGGAAGAATCTGAGAAAAATCCCTGTAGTTTATGTATATACTTCCCTCAAGAATGTGGAGCATAACTCTGAACCCCTTAAGTGCGGGCTATACATATTGACTTGTTGACAAAGAATCGGCTAAAAAAATAGGAAAGGAAGGAAGGAAAGAGGAATAAGGGAGGGAGGACAGAAGGAAGGAGGGAAAGTTGTAGGAAGAGAACTCAATTCATAATAGAAATATGTATCCCGGAGCCAGGTGTCAGGTTTAATATAATCAGTGATAAGTCATGTTGATAGCATTTACCTTTGAAATAATACAATAAGAATGAATTCTTATCTCTGTGGTTTTTCTCCATAAAAAGTTATAGCTTCAGTTTATCATGAGGAAAAGAAAAAAAAACTTCAAACATTTCTCAGTTGAGGAACATTCTATAAAATATTTGACCAGTTTTCAAAATGTCAAAGTCATGAAAAAGAAGGAAAGCCTGAGAAACTGTCATAGCCAAACAGAGTCTAAGGAGATATGATGACTAAACAAAATGTGGTATAGTATTCTGGATTGGATCTTGGAACACACTGAAAACTTAAAAAAAAAAAAGGAATATAAATGTAGGAAGTCAAGAGATACCTGGAGTAACAGGCAAGTTTGGCCTTGGAGTACAAAATGAAGCATAGCAAAGGCTAGCAGGGTTTTGCAAAGAGAATGCACTGGTCATACCAAACACCCTTTTCCAACAATACAAGATATGACTCTACATGTGGACATCACCAGACGATCAACACCAAAATCAGATTGATGATATTCTTTGCAGGCAAAGATGGAGAAGCTCTATACAGTCAGTAAAAACAAGACCAGGAATTAATTGTGGCTCAGATCATGAACTTCTTGCAATATTCAGACTTAAATTGAAGAAAGTATAGAAACCATTAGACCATTCCGGTATAAACTAAATAAAGTCTCTTATTATTATACAGTGGAAGTGATAAATAGATTCAAGGGATTAGATATGATAGACAGCATACCCAAAGAACTATGGACAGAGGTTCACGACATTGTGCAGGAAGTAGTGATCAAGACCATTCACAAGAAAAAGAAATGCAAAAGGCAAAATGGTGACTGAAGAGGCCTTACAAATAACTAGGAAAAGAAGAGAAGTGAAAGGCAAAGGAGAAAAGGAAAGATATACCCATTTGAATGCAGAGTTCCAAAGAATAGCAAGGAGAGATAAGAAAGCCCTCTTAAGTGAACAGCACAAAGAACTGAAGGAAAACAATAGAATGGAAAGACTAGAGATCTCTTCAGGAAAATTAGAGCTACCAAGGGAACATTTCATGCAAAGATAGGAACAATAAAGGACAGAAACTGTAAGGATCTGTAAAAAGCAGAAGATATTAAGAAGAGGTGGCAAGAATGCACAGAAGAACTGTACAAAATGTGTCTTAATGACCTGGATATCCACGATGGTGTGGTCACTCACCTAGACCCAGACATCCTTAAATGTGAAATCAAGTGAGCATTATAAAGTATTACTACCAACAAAGCTAGAGGAGGTAGTGGAATTCCAGTTGAGCTATTTACAATCCTAAAAGATGATGCTGTAAAAGTGTTGCACTCAATATGCCAGCAAATTTGGAAAAGTCAGCAGTGGCCACAGGACTGGAAAATGTCAGTTTTCACTCCAATCCCAAAGAGAGTCTGTGTTAAAGAATGATCAAACAACCATCCTGTTGCATTCATTTCACATTCTAGCAAGGTATTGCTGAAAGTCCTTCAAGATCCATCTCAGCAGTACATGAACCGAGAGCTTCCAGATGTACAAACTGGATTTAGAAAAGGCAGAGGAACTAGGGATCAAATTGCTAACATCTGTTGGATCATAGAAAAAAAAATTGACCTCATTTAATTATATTAATATTGGCTTCCTAGTTGTAATAAATGTACTAATATAAGATTTCATTATTACAGAAATCTATTTTGCTGGATATATGAAAATTTCTGCAGTATCTTAGTAAAAATTTTGCAGATGTAAAAATATGTTTAAATTAAATTTTTACTAAATATAAAGAATAGAGTTGTTGACTAGCATTTTCTTTCTTCTACAAGCTAGTATATGGATATGGCAGTTATCTGGCTTCAACATTCAGAACATACAACCCTCTAGAGGATAGCAGAATTGCAAGATTGCACTTAGGTCCTTGAATTCTCTTCTGAAAAGCCAACACTTGAGAACATTAACATTTTATATTTTTGACCATCTGATAATGAAAGGTAAAGATTTTATCTATCTTTTACCTTGTTATTAATTATTAGTGACTATGATCTTTATACTTTTCACTGACCACTGTTATTTTCTTCTCTGTGAATTATTTCTCTATGTCAATGTACAGAGTGGATTTATTGTTCTATTTATTATATTATATTCTAGAAAATAAAAATTTTCTCTATACTTTCTACAAGATGTTTCTTGTTTTGGAAATTGTATTTTATGGTTTATTTTGTTATATATTTACTTCTATTTTAATACATTCAAATTAATTAAGATTTGTTCAATACATTTTGTGTTTCAATATATTTAAATGTCTTCTGTATTATGGGGTTATAAATACATCCCCCTGTATTTCATTGTAATGGCTTCATGGCTTTATTTATTGAGCTAAAAAATTAACTAAGATTGTTTCCATGTCTTGACTATTGTAAATAACACTGCATCTGAATCTAACACAATATTGTACAGCAACTACACTTCAATTTAGAAAAAAATAATAACTGGTAATTTTTAAAGATGATGTTAGGTAGGAACTGTGTGAGGCCATGAAGGCAAGAAGGATCTTAGCACAATTGAGGAAATTAAAGAAACCCTGTAACTGAAACACTGTAAATTGAGAAGGAAAATCAGTTCACTTGCTCAGTCATGTCCAACTCTGTGACCCCATGAAGTGCAGCATGCCACTCTTCCCTGTCCATCACCAACTCCCAGAGTGTACTCAAATTCATGTTCATCAAGTCAGTGATGCCATCCAACCATCTCATCCTCTGTCATCCCCTCTCCTCCCACCTTCAATATTTCTCAGCATCAGGGTCTTTTCCAGTGAGTCAGTTCTTCACATCAGGTGGCCAAAGTATTGGAGTTTCAGCTTCAGCATCAGTCCTTCCAGTGAATATTCAGGACTGATTTCCTTTAGGATTGACTGATTTGATTTCCTTGCAGTCCAAGGGACTCTCAAGAGTCTTTTCCAACACCACATTTCAAAAGCATCAATTCTTCAGCACTCAGCTTTCTTTAGAGTCCAACTCTCACATCCATACATGACTACTGGAATAACCATAAGTTTGACTAGATGAACATTTGTTGTTAAAGTAATGTCTCTGCTTTTTAATATGCTATCTAGGTTGGTCATAACTTTTCTTCCAAGGAACAAGCATCTTTTAATTTCATGGCGGCTGTTACCATCTGCACCAGCCAAGATCATGGCATCCAGTCCCATCACTTCATGGCAAACACATGGGGAAACAATGGAAACAGTGAGAAGGAAAGTGGTGAGATATTAAATTAGAGACCTAGGCAGAGGCCAAATCAAGAGCCTTTGTATAGGCTGAGTTTATTTGCATGCTAAAGATTTAGAGACTATATGCTGCTGTACTGGGAGCTGTTGGGGATAAAAGGACACATAGATTAGTGAAAATACAAGGGAAGTAACAGCTATTTGGGCCACTTAGTTTGAAGACAACCTGACTCAGACATATACTATACAATAATTGAATTGAAATGTAAGTAAGAGCAAGAATATCATTGCAAGCTTCATTTTTTGGTAAGGTGATTCTGATACAGGCATAACAGAGAAACACTGACTCAGGGTCTACTCTAACTTTTATTTGTTCCTCTCATGAGTACTCCCCCACATTCTCAAAGTGTTTATCAGATGCTGACAAGCTAGGGGAAAATGCAATCTGCTGAAAAGTAGGGACATTCATTTGCCTTAGGAGTACATGGATATTCAAGAAGAGAACAGTGGAGTGAGTGTGTCAGTTGTTCAGTCGTGTCCAACTCAGCGATCCCATGGAATGGGGCCTACCAGGCTCCTTTGTCCATGGGATTTTCCAAGCAAGAATACTGGAGTGGGTGGCCATTCCCTAATGCAGGGGATCTTCTAGACCCAGGGATCAAATCCAAGTCTTTCACATAACAGGCAGACTCTACCATCTGAGTCACTAGGGAATAATTTTGTAAATGGTGATTCAAGAAGAGAACAGTTAATGCTGTTCAGTTCAGTTCAGTTGCTCAATCATGTATGACTCTTTGCGACCCCTTGAATTGCAACACGCCAGGCCTCCTTGTCCATTGGAAACTCCGTGAGTCCAACCAAACCAATGTCCATTGAGTCAGTGATGCCATCCAGCCATCTCATCCTCTGTCATCTCCTTCTCCTATAGCCCCCAAACCTTCTCAGCATTAGGGTCTTTTCCGATGAGTCAAATCTTCGCATGAGGTGGCCAAAGTATTGGAGTTTCAGCTTCAACATCCATCTTTCCAATTAACACCCAAGACTGATCTCCTTTAGGATGGACTGGTTGGATCTTCTTGCAGTTCAAGGGACTCTCAAGAGTCTTCTCCAACACCACAGTTCAAAAGCATCAATTCTTCAGCACTCAGCTTTCATCACCATCCAACTCTCACATCCATACATGACTACTGGAAAAACCATAGCCTTGACTAGACGAATCTTGGTTGGCAAAGTAATATCTCTGCTTTTCAATATGCTATCTAGTTTGGTCATCATTTTCCCTCCAAGGAGTAAGAGTCTTTTAATTTCATTGCTGCAATCAGCATCTGCAGTGATTTTGGAGCCCCCCAAAATAAAGTTTGACATTGTTTCCACTGTTTCCCCACCTATTTCCCATGAAGTGATGGGACCAGATACCATGATCTTAGTTTTCTGAATGTTGAGCTTTAAGCCAACGTTTTCACTCTCCTCTTTCATTTTCATTAAGAGGATTTTTAGTTCCTCTTCTCTTTCTGCCATAAGGGTGGTGTTATCTGCATATCTGAGGTTACTGACATTTCTCCCAGCAATCTTGATTCCAGCTTGTGCTTCTTCCAGCCCAGCATTTCTCATGATGTACTCTACATATAAGTTCAATAAGGAGGGTGACAATATACAGCCTTGATGTACTACTCCTTTTCCTATTTGGAACCAGTCTGTTGTTCCATGTCCAGTTCTAACTGTTGCTTCCTGACCTGCATACAGGTTTCTCAAGAGACAGGTCAGATGGTCTTGTATTCCCATCTCTTTCAGAATTTTCCACAGTTTGTTGTGATCCACACAGTCAAACCCTTTGGCATAGTCAATAAAGCAGAAGTAGATGTTTTTCTGGAACTCTCTTGCTTTTTCGATGATCCAGTGGATGCTGGCAATTTGATCTCTTGTTCCTCTACCATTTCTAAAACCAGCTTGAACATCTGGAAGTTCATGGTTCACTTATTGCTGAAGCCTGGCTTGGAGAATTTTGAGCATTGCCTTACTAGCGTGTGAGATGAGTGCAATTGTGCGGTAGTGTTAGCATTCTTTGGAATTGCCTTTCTTTGGGACTGTAATGAAAATTGACCTTTCCAGTACCGAGGCCACTGCTGAGTTTTCCAAATTTGTAGCATATTGAATGCAGCACTTTCACAGCAGAATCTTTTAGGATTTGAAATAGCTCAACATGAACTCCATCACCTCCACTAGCTTTGTTTGTAGTGATGCTTTCTAAGGCCCACTTAACTTCACATTCCAGGATGTCCGGGTCTAGGTGAGTTATCACACTATCGTGATTATCTCGGCTGTGCAGATCTTTTTTGTACCGGTCTTCTGTGCATTCTTTACACCTCTTCCTAATATCTTCTGCTTCTGTTAGGTCCATACGGTTTCTGTCCTTTATTGTGCTCATCTTTGCATGAAATGTTCCCTTGGTATCTCTAATTTTCTGGAAGAGATCTCTAGTCTTTCCCATTCTGTTGTTTTCCTCTATTTCCTTGCACTGATCGCTCAGGAAGTCTTTCTTATCTCTCCTTGCTATTCCTTGAAACTCTGCATTCAGATGGGAATATCTTTCCTTTCCTCCCTTTCTTTTCACTTCTCTTCTTTTCACAGCTATTTGTAAGGCCTCCTCAGACAGCCATTTTGCTTTCTTAGCATTTCTTTTCCATGAGGATTGTCTTAATCCCTGTTTACTGTACAATGTCAGGAACCTCCGTCCATAGTTCATCAGGCACTCTGTCTATGAGATCTAGTCCCTTAAATCTGTTTCTCACTTCCACTGTATAATCACAAGGAATTTGATTTAGGTCATACCTGAATGGTCTAGTGGTTTTCCCTACTTGCTTCAATTTAAGTCTGAATTTGGCAATAAGGAGTTAATGATCTGAACCCCAGTCAGCTCCCTGTCTTGTTTTTGCTGACGGTATAGAGCTTCTCCCTCTTTGGCTGCAAAGAATATAATCAATCTGATTTCAGTGTTGACCATCTGTTGATGTCCATGTGTAGAGTCTTCTCCTGTGTTGCTCGAAGAGTTTGTTTGCTATCACCAGTGCGTTCTCTTGGAAAAATTCTATTAGTCTTTGCTTTGCTTCATTCTATACTCCAAGGCTAAATTTGCCTGTTACTCCAGGTTTTTTCTGACTGCCTACTTTCGCATTCTAGTCCCCTATAATGAAAAGGACATCTTTTTTGGGTGTTAGTTCTAAAAGGTCTTGTCAGTCTTTATAGAACCCTTCAACTTCAGCTTCGTCAGCATTACTGTTTGGAGCATAGGCTTGTATTACTGTGATATTGAATGGTTTGCCTTGGAAACGACCAGAAATCATTCTGTCATTTTTGAGACTGCATCCAAGTACAGCATTTCAGACTCTTTCTTTGACCATGATGGCCACTCCATTTCTTCTAAGGGATTCCTGCCCATAGTAGTAGATATAATGATCATTTGAGTTAAATTCACCCATTCCAGTCCATCTCACATTGCTGATTCATAGACTGTCGATTATCACTCTTGCCATCTCCTCTTTGACCACTTCCAATTTGTCTTTATTCATGGACCTAACATCCAGGTTCCTATGCAATATTGCTCTTTACAGCATCGGACCTTGCTTCTATCACCAATCACATCCACAACTACTTAAATGATGTAAGTTCTTTTCCTGGCCCAAAAACCATCCTGGAAGAAGCATACACATATTTATATAATTATTATCTAAAATGAATTCATATTTTTTTCAAAGCATTGTTGGAAAGCAACATGTAAGAGATACAACTTTGTAAAAGACTCCCTAATTAGCAATTGTTTCTGCATGGTCTAAATTTTTCTGTATAACAGAAAAATTAATTTTATGCTGCTGTTTTTTTCTTAATTACAGAATTTTAATCAGAGTCAATTTTGTCTTGTTGGAGCTACATATAAAACATGACCAGAGAAATGCATTTGGTGAGAAAGCAAAACTCTTTCACAACAAAAGAGATCTAAATTTTATGAGTCTATGGCTTTCAGCTGAATCTTGTACTTTGTTCCTCTACTTAATTTCACTTGTACTTTGGTGACTGTTATACAGAATGATCTATACACTCAAATTTTTTCATTTAATTTTCATGGAAATTTAATAACTTCATCCTAAAGGAAGTTTGAAGGAAACTCAGGAGGAGCTCCAATTACTGAAAACTGGAAAAAATTAATCTTGATTAAAGCACTTACCCATGAAAATAAGACCTCCTGAACTTTGGAAGGTATGATTATAGGACACTATTCTTGAAGGAATTCATGACAGTACATGTTCTTGGGTTTTCCAGGAATATAAAACTGAAATAGTGGAGACATCAAAAAAGACTTTTAAAGGTGAAATTTAGTGGAATGTTGGAAGCAACTTAATTCAGTTCCTTTTTAAAATGAAGTGCAAAATATGCAAACTACTTTCCAAAACCATGATATTTGGAAGGAATGTCTGTCAGCTGCCATCACCAATAAAAAAAAAATTAACCTGAAGGATCATAGGAGACTTACTGTTTACTTTTTAAAAGGCATACTTTATATTCATCATTAAGAATTTGGTGTGTTTATATGATCTGCTTAATAACTTTAAACATAAGAATTAGGAACAATATGCGACTTTTATTTTTCATGACAATCATCTTTACTACATAATAATTAAATGTAGCCTCAAATGTTTTAAAATGTTAACCACGTATTATAACCATTATCTCCATTTAATCTATTGCAGCCCTTGATCCTGAAATGAACTGATTTCATTGTATTTGATTGTAAATGTCTCATATTGCTTTACGGGGCAACGGAAACACAGGGAAAAAAAGACATTTGTAACATCTGGAATTACTTAAAATGATTCTGCTGTGATTCAAAGGTGTGTTTGCATTACATTTTTTTTTATTTTGGCATCTGGCATGAATGACAGGGAAATTTTCTATTTCAGTATTCATTATCTCATTTCCCACCATATTCTTTCTAGAAAATCAGGAGCTCTACACTACCCTCATCAAGTTCAATTAATAAATATAAATGTTAACTTCTTACATTGTAAATATTTTGTATATAGTGTATAGGCACTATAATACTATTTGAATATATTACAGTTGCTATAAACTTCATATTCTTTCATAATTTGAAAGTATTCCCTTTTTGTATAAATTAATTTATTTTTTAAATTGGAGATTAATTACTTTACAATATTTTAGTGGTTTTTGCCATACATTGATATGAATCAGCCATAGGTGTACGTGTGTTCCCCATACTGAACACCCCTCCCCATCCCATCCCTCAGGGTCATCCCAGTGCACCAGCTTTGAGTACCCTGTCTCATGCATCAAAACTGGACTGGTGATCTGTTTCACATATGATAATATACATGTACCAATGCTATTCTATCAAATCACCCCACCCTTGCCTTCTCCCACAGAGTCCAAAAGACTTCTCTACATCTGTGTCTCTTTTGCTGTCTCGCATATAGGGTCATCATTACCATCTTTCTAAATTCCATGTATATGCATTGGTGTTTTTCTTTCTGACTTACTTCACTCTGTATAATAGGCTCCAGTTTCATCCACCTCATTAAAACTGATTCAAATGCATTCTTTTTAATGGCTGAGTAATATTTCATTGTGTGTATGTACCACAGCTTCCTTATCCATTCATCTGCTGATGGACGTCTAGGTTGCTTCCATGTACTGGCTATTGTAAACAGTCCTGCAATGAACATTAGGGTACACGTGTCTCTTCAATCTTGATTTCCTCGTTGTATATGCCCTGCAGTGAGATTGCTGGGTCGTATAGAAGTTCTGTTTCTACTTTTTGTGAGGAGTCTCCACTCTGTTCTCCATAGTGACTGTACTAATTTGCATTCCCACCAACGGTGTAAGAGGATTCCCTTTTCTCCACATAGTTTCCAACATTTATTGTTTGTAGACTTTTTGATGGCAGCCATTCTGACTGGTGTGAGATGGTAACTCATTGTGGCTTTGATTTACATTTTTCTGATAATCATGATGTTGAGCATTTTTCATGTGTTTGTTAGCCATCTGTATTTCTTCTTTGGAGAAATGTCAGTTTAGTTCTTTGGCCCATTTTTTGATTGAGTCGTTTATTTTTCTGGAATTGAGCTGCATGTGCTGCTTGTATATTTTTGAGATTAATTCTTTGTCAGTTGCTTTGTTTGCTATTATTTTTTCCCATTCTGAGGGCTGTCTTTTCACCTTGCTTATAGTTTCCTTCATTGTGCAAAAGCTTTTAAGTTTAATTAGGTACCACCTTTTAATTTTTTCTTTTATTTTCATTACTCTGGCAGGTGGGTCATAGAGGATCCTACTGTGATTTATGTCAGAGAGTGTATTGCCTATGTTTTCCTCTAGGAGTTTTAGAGTTTCTGGTCTTACATTTAGATCTTTAACCCATCTTGAGTTTATTTTTGTGTGTGGTGTTAGAGACTGCTTTAGTTTCATTCTTTTACAAGTGGTTAACTGGTTTTCCCAGCACCACTTGTTAAAGAGATTCACTTTTTTCCATTCTATATTCCTGTCTCCTTTGTCAAAGATAAGTGTCCACAGCTGCATGAATATATCGCTGGGCTTTCTGTTTTGTTTCACTGATCTATATTTCTGTCTTTGTGCCAGTAAAATACTGTCTTGATGACTGTGGCTTTGTAGTATAGCCTGAAGTCAAGCAGGTTGATTTCCCCAGTTCCATTCTTCTTTCTCAAGACTGCTTTGGCCATTTGAGGTTTTTAATATTTCCATACAAATTGTGAAATTATTTGTTCTAGTTCTGTGAAAAATACCATTGGTAGCTTGATAGGGATTGTATTGAATCTATAGATTGCTTTAGGTAGTATACTCCTTTTCACTATATTGATTCTTCTGATCCATGAACATGGTATATTTCTCCATCTACTTGTGCCATCTTTGATTTTCTTCATCAGTATTTTATAGTTTTCTATATATAGGTCTTTTGCTTTTTTAGGTAGATATATTCATAAGCATCTTATTCTTTTTATTGCAATGGTTAATGGGAGTGTTTCATTAATTTCCTTTTCTTTTTTCTCATTGTTAGTGTATAGGAATGCAAGAGATTTCTGTGTGCTAATTTTATATCTTGTAACTTTATTATGTTAATTGATAAGCTCTAGTAATTTTCTGGTGCCATCTAGAGGGTTTTCTATGTAGAGGATCATGTCATCTGCAAACAGTGAGAGTTTTACTTCTTTTCCAATCTGGATTCCCTTTACTTCTTTTTCTGCTCTTATTGCTGTGTCTAATACTTCCAAAACTATGTTGAGGTATGCTCCTTCTATGCCTGTTTCCTGGAGGGTTTTTCTTATCATAAATGGATATTGAATTTTGTCAAAGGCTTTCTCTGCATATATTGATATAATTGTATCGTTTTATTCTTTCAATTTGTTAATGTGGTGTATTACATTGGTTTATTTGCATTATTAAAGAATCCTTGCATCACTGGGATAAAGACCACTTAGTCATGAGGTATGCTCTTGTTAATATGTTGTTGGATTCTGTTTGCTAGGATTTGATTAAAGATTTTTCTATCTATGTTCATCAGTGATATTGCCCTATAGTTTTCTTTTTTTGTGGCATCTTTTTCTGGTTTTTGTATTAGGGTGATGGTGGCCTCATAGAATGAGTTTGGAGGTTTACCTTCCTATGCAACTTTCTGGAAGAGTTTGAGTAGGATATGTGTTAGCTCTTCTCTAAATTGTTTGTAGAATTCAGTTGTGAAGCTGCCTAGTCCTGGGCTTTTCTTTGTTGGAAGACTTCTGATTACAGTTTCGATTTCTGCACTTGTGATGGGTCTGTTAAGATTTTATATTTTTTCGTGGTTCAGTTTTCCAAAGTTATACTTTTTAGGAATTTGTCCCTTTTTTCCAAGCTGTCCATTTTATTGGCATATAGTTGCTGATAGTAGTCTTTTATGATCCTTTGTATTTCTGTTCTGTCTGTTGTGATTCCTCCATTTTCATTTCTAATTTTGTTGATTTGATTCTTCTCCCTTTGTTTCTTAATGAGTCTGGCTAGTGATTTGTTTATTTTATCTTCTCAAACAACCAGCTTTTAGCTTTGTTGATTTTTGCTATGGTCTCCTTTGTTTCTTTTGCACTTATTTATGCCTTATTTTTCATTATTTCTTTCCTTCTACTAACACTGGTGTTCTTCATTTTTTCCTTTTATAGTTGCTTTAGGCATAGCATTAGGTTATTTATTTGATTTTTTCTTGTTTACTGAGATAAGCTTGTATTGCTATCAACCTTCCCCTTAGCACTGGTTTTACTGAGTTTCATATGTTTTGGGTTATTGTGCTTTCATTTTCATTCTTTTTTATGCATGTTTTGATTTCTTTTTTTTATTTCTTCTGTGATTTGTTGGTTATTCAGAATCATGTTGTTTAATCTCCATATGTTTGTATTTTTAATAGCTTTCTTTTCCCTGTAGTTGACATCTTATCTTACCACATTGTGACCAGAAAAGATGCTTGGGAAGAATTCAATTTTTGAATTTATCAAGGCTATATTTATAGCCCAGGATGAGATCCATCCTGGAGAAGGGTCTGTGTGCACTTGTGAAAAAGATGAAATTCATTGTTTTGTGATGAAATGTCCTATAGATATCAGTTAGGTCTAATTTGTCCATTGTATCATTTAAAGGTTATGTTTCCTTGCTAATTTTCTGTTTAGTTGATCTATCCATAGGTGTCAATGAGGTATTAAAGTCTCCCACTAATATTCTGTTATTGTTAATTTCCCCTTTCATGCTTGTTAGCATTTGCCTTACATATTGTGGTACTCCTACTTTGGATGCATATATATTTATAATTGTAAGTTAAATCTTCTTGTGTTGATCCTTTGATTATTATGTAGTGTCCTTCTTTGTCTCTTCACAGCCTTTATTTCAAATTCTATTTTATCTGGTATGAGTATTGCTACTTCTGCTTTTTTTGGTCTCTATTTGCATGGAATATATTTTTCCAGCCCTTCACTTTCAGTCTGTATGCGTCCCTTGTTTTGAGATGGGTCTCTTGTAAACAACACATACAGGGGTCTGGTTTTTGTATCCATTCATCCAGTCTTTGTCATTTGGTTGGGGCATTCAACTTATTTACATTTAAGGTAATTATTGATAAATATGATCCCATTGCCATTTACTTGGTTGTTTTGGATTCAAGTTTATACACCTTTTCAGTGTTTCCTGTCTAGAGAAGGTCCTTTGGCTTTTGTTGAAGATCTGATTTGGTGGTGCTGAATTCTCTCAGCTTTTGCTTGTCGGTAAAGCTTTGGATTTCTCCTTCATATTTCAATGAGATCCTTGCTGGGTACAGTAATCTGGATTGTAGGTTTTTCTCTTTCATCACTTTAAGTATGTCCTGACGTTCCCTTCTGGCCTGAAGAGTTTCTAATTAAAGATCAGCTGTTATCTTTATGGGAATCCCCTTGTGTGTTATTTGTTGTGTTTCCCTTGCTGCTTTTAATATTTATTCTTTGTGTTTGATCTTCGCTAATTTGATTAATATGTGTCTTGGGGTGTTTTGCCTTGGGTTTATCCTGTTTGGGGCTCTCTGGGTTTCTTGGACTTGGGTAGCTATTTCCTTCCCCCTTTTAGGGAATTTTTCAACTATTATCTCCTTGAATATTTTCTCATGGCCTTTCTTTTTGTCTTCTTCTTCTGGTTCTCCTATGATTCGAATGTTGGGGCATTTGGCATTGTCCCAGAGGTCTCTGAGGTTATCCTCATTTCTTTTAATTCTTTTTTTTTCTTTTTTCCTCTCTGCTCAATTTATTTCCACCATTGTGTCTTTCATCTCACTTATCCTCTCTTCTGCCTCAGTTATTCTACTGTTGGTTCCATCCAGAGTGCTTTTGATCTCATTTATTGCATTATTCATTATTGATTGACTCTTTTTATTTCTTCTAGGTCCTTGTTAAACATTTTTCGCATCTTCTCAATCCTTGTCTCCAGACTCTTTATCTGTAATTCCATTTGGTCTTCAAGATTTTGGATCATTTTACTGTCATTATTCTGAATTATTTTTCAGGTAGACTCCCTATCTCCTCCTCTGTTGTTTGGTTTGGTGGACACTTAATCATATTGCTTTGCCTGCTGAGTATTTCTCTGCCTTTTCATCTTGTTTAGATTTCTGTGTTTGGGGTGGCCTTGTTGTCTGCTCGAAGTTTGTGGTTCCTCTTTATTGTGGAGGTTCCTCGCTATGTGTGGGGTTGGACAAGTGGCTTCTCAAGGTTTCCTGGTTAGGGAAGTTTGCATCGGTGTCCTGGTGGGTGCAATCTGGATCTCTTCTCTCTGGAGTGCAATGAAGTGTCCAGTAGTAAGTTTTGAGGTGTCTATGGGTTTGGTGTGACTTTGGGCAACCTGTATATTAATGCTCAGGGTTGTGTTCCTGCATTGCTGGATAATTAGTGTGGTATGTCTTTCTCTGGAACTTGTTGGCTCTTGGGTGCAGCTTGGTTTCAGTGTAGGTGTGGAGGCTTTTGAATGAGCTCTTGTTACTTAATGTTCCCTGAAGTCAGGAGTTTTCTGGTGTTCTCAGATTTTAAATTTAAGCCTCTTGCTTCTGGTTTTCAGTCTTATTCTTACAGTAGCCTCAAGTTTTCTTCATCCGTGCAGCACTGATGAAAAAACATCTAGGTTAATTGAGAAAATATCCTCCACAATTAGGAACATGCAGAGAGGTTTCCAGAGTTACATGGAGAAGAGAAGATGGAGGAGGGAGATAGAGGTGATCAGGAGGAGAAGAGGGGAAATCAACAGTAGAGAGTGCAATCTAGCCAATAATCAAATCCCTATGTGCTCTCCACTGCCTGGAACACCCAGAGAAGTTCCATGGAGTTACATAGAGAAGAGAAGAGGGAGGAAGGAGATAGAGGTGACTAGGAGGGGAAGAGTGGGAGCCGAAAGCAGAGACAGATCTAGTCAGTAATCAGTTTCCTAAGTGTTATCCACAGCCCAGAATACCTAAAGAAATTCATTGAGTTGAGTAAAGAATAGAAGGTGGAGGGAGGAGATAGAGGTGACCTGTGGGAGCAAAAGGAGAGTCAAAAAGGGGAGAGGGCAATCAAGCCAGTAATCACACTCCTAGGTAAAAATGGGTACCAAAGTTTGGATTCTTAAAAGTACAAAATTGATCACAAATACCAAAAAAGCAAAGATTTAAAATCTAGAGTAGAGATTAGACTCTCAAAAATACAATATTTAAAAAAATCACAAAAATTAGAAAAAACATATATTAAGTTTGCTTTAAAAATAAGATCTCTCTCTCTTTTTTTGTAAGGTAATGGTAGGTTATAAAAATAAAAAATAAACAAGTAATAAAAGACATAAAAACTGATAATAGTAAAATATATTTAGGAATTTTTCTGGAGCTGTTGCAGGCAGTGTGGTTTCAGTCCAGTTTCAGATATTTCCTTGTTCCAGCTTACACTTCATCTCAAGGTCTATAAGCCCCTTCCAATGTAATTGGTGCTAACTACAGGGTTTTAATCTGTTGCACCTGTCACTTCCAAAGTGTTTCCCTCTGTTTATTTTGGATTCTTCTGTTTGTAAGTCTCTTCAGTGTCTAATTTCTACCCTAACACAAAGGGGCGAAGGTAGTCACTTATTTAGGCTCATTTGTACAGTTGTGTTGTGGGGAGGGAGGAACATTGCAAACAAATATCACTGGCGTGTGTGGAGAGTGCTTGCAGTATCTGGGCCAGGTTTCTCTGCAGGGGAACTGTCTAAAGCGGGCCCTATATTGCGTGCACTTCCCAGGTCTAAGCCACTCAGGTTCAGGTTCTTGGGTAGTCCACAGAGGCACAAACTCGGTTGGGCCTGCATTTGTGCTCTTCCCAGGTACGAGCACCTCAGGTGACCAGGTGCTTTGCTAGCACACTCTCCTCAGGTGTGCAGTGTGTCTTATCACCTCCTTGATCCCAGCCGCTCAGTTTCCTGTGTGCACAGTGGGAGTGCTGTCACAGGGGTGTCGTGTGTCTCCTCTGGGGAGTTGATCTCTGGCTGCCACCCTCCTGGCAGATGTTAATTGTCCAGGATCCCAGGAAAACTTGGTTAGCAACTAGGAGCCTTCTCATGTTTGGTAGAAGATGCCGTCTCTGGACCCAAGACTGCCCCTTTCCTGCTCTGGCTTTTGCCCACCTGGCTCTCTGCCTCTGATGGGGGATGGGCCAGTCTGCAGCTGGCTAGCTTTCCTCTGGTATTCACTCAGTCCTTTGTTCTGTAAGCAGGCCCAGCAGTGCCTTACATTAGAGCTCTTCATGGGAAAGTTCTCTCTCCCTCTTTTATTTATTTATTTATTTATTTATTTATTCTCTCTCTTTCTGGCTGTCCCACAGTTTGGGTTGTTATCTCAGGTTAGCTCCCTCAGATTGTCCTCAGGGCATTCAGGCCTGGTTCTTACCCTAAGCAATGCGGCTGGCCCCTCCCTGTTCACCCCTTGCTTGCTGGTGGTGGATGCGAGTGTCTGGGCTACTTCTCCACTGGGAGTTGTGGTTAGGTGTGTAATCTGTGGGTTTCATTTATTTTTTTTTTTCCTCCCAGTTATGTTGCCCTCTGAGATTCCAAAACTCCCCTTGACCCACCAGTGAGAGGGTTTCCTGATGTTTGGAACCGTCTCCTCTTTCATGACTCCCACTGCAGGACTGGTCTCCATCCCTAACTCTTTTGTCTTTCTTTTTATTTTTTATGTTTTGTCCTACTTCCTTTTGAAGACAACAGACTTCCTTTCTGTGTGCCTGGTATCCTCCACCAGTGTTCAGAAGTTGTTTTGTGGAATTTTCTCAGCGTTCAACTGATCTTTCAAAAAATTTGTGGAGGGGAAAGTGGTCTCCCTTTCCTATTCTTCTACCATCTTTGAAAGTATACTTTTTTTCAAAAAAATATTTGTTTGACTGCATTGGGTCTTAGTTGCAACATGTGGGATTTTCATTGTGTCATAAGACATCTTTCACTGTGGTCCACAGACTCTCTCTACTTGTGATGTGGTTTCAGTGGTTGTGGTACATGGGTTTAGCTGCTCCATGGCATGTGGAATCTTATATCCCTGACCAGGGATTGAACCCATGTCTTCTGCATTGCAAGCAAGGTGGATTCTTAACCACAGGACCACCAGAGAAGTCTCAGCTGAGAGTATTCTTGTGGAAATCTATTCTTGGTGGGCAATGCAGGTGCAGGAATGGCTGTACAACCCGGATTTTCTTTCATTGTTTCATTCTTTCATAGTTACATAGGAACATGTAACTAATAGTGTACACAATGCTACTAGAGCTAACTGGGCAACCAAGCATGATCCTATTGGAAAATTAAAGAAGACTCATAGAGTGATTTCTCTCCACCACAAGGATCAGAAAGTCTGTGCCTCTGCAGAACAATAACAAAAAAGGCTTAGATTCATAGAACCTTAAATTTGGAAGAGGATCTAGAAGTAGAATCCACGTTATTTATTTATTTATTTTACAAATGACACCTCTAACAAATGATCATAACTCTACTTGAAGTTTATCCAAGAGAAGAATTCATGCCCTAAAGCAATCCATTTAATTTGATAGCATTTTTACTCAGAAGTTCCTCCTAAACAAAATTTTCTATCCTGGTAACTTCAACCTGATTCTAATGGTTAGACCTAGAACAACCCTCTTTTCTCTTCTACATCATAACTCTTTAAATGTTTGGAGACAATTAATTTCTTTAAAAATTCATCATTCTACAATTAATACATCCTATATTCCTTTGTATTTTCCTCATATGACTTTAATTCTAGACTGCATGCATGGGTGTTAAGTGGCTTCAGTCATGTTCAACTCTTTGAGACCCTATGGACTGTAGTTCACCAGGCTCCTCTGTGTATGGGAATTCTCCAGGCAAGAATACTGGAGCAGGTTGCCATGCCCTCCTGCAGGGGATCTTTCTGACCCAGGGATCAAAACCACATCTCTTATGTCTCCTTCATTGTCAGGAGGGTTCTTTACTACTAGTGTCACCTGGGAAGCCTTAATTCTACATTATTTATGATCATAATAATCCCCTAACATGGACTTATTTCCCAACACATCTTTTAAAATGTGGCCTAATAACTAAATAAAGTGAAAGTGAAAGTTGTTCAGTCATGTCTGACTCTTTGTAACCCCATGGACTAAACAGTCCATGGAATTCTCCAGGCCAAAATACTGGAGTGGGTAACCTTTCCCTTCTCCATGGGAGCTTCCCAACCCAGGGATCAAACCCAGCTCTCCCACATTGCAGGTGGATTCTTTACCAGCTGAACCATAGGGAAGCCAAAATAAATAAATAAATAAATAGATATTTCCCTTAATATGGGCAACACATTATGGATTTTGTAGTCAATATGTTTAAATATCAAACTGGACTGCCAAGGTACCATTCTATTATAGCCCATATGGCCAGTAGTTATTATGTGCCATTGTTTCCACCACTCTCATGATATGCAATAATGCTAACTTGGTTAAAATCATATGATTCAGATCTTCTGTATTTATATATAAACCAGCTGAAGTCAAAGAAGATCTCTGAAAAGCATACAGCTTCTTATCTTCTCATTTTAATGTAGTGAAAGTATATGCAGAAAATAAAATTTCAGCAAAGAAGGGCAAATTCAAGAAGAGTTTAATAGAAATTGATTTCTTCTAAATTTTCCTTAGCCTTAAGGCTAAAGGAAAAATGATATTAGGATGGGAAGCTACCCTAGGATTTGGGAATAGCAAGAGCAAAGATAATGAGTAGAGAATGTGCATTGATGACTCAAGTTGGTTGAAGAAAACATAAATGGGAAAGTTGTGGGCAACAGGACCAGAAACAAAGATTGAGAAGAGAATATGGAAGACCATGTCCTAGCCTAAAAATTTTAGACAATTACTTCTATTAAAGAAGCCAACATTAAAATAAAAAATCGGAGTCATGAAAAATCTGGCTAGTGAGGGAAAACAATAATAAGTCTAATTCTGCCTATCATATGATTCCTTTCCTTTTCTTTTCAGCCAAGTCCTTCATGTCAAGCATGAGTGCTTTCTTTTCCTTGCTACAGCTTTCAAATAGTAATCTATATAAAATTATGTTTGCACTATTAGACAGCACATTAAAAAGCAGAGACACTACTTTGCCAACAAAGGTCCATCTAGTGAAAGTTATAGTTTTTCCAGTAGTCATGTATGGATGTGAGAGTTGGACTATAAAGAAAGCTGAATGCTGAAGAATTGATGCTTTTGAACTGTGGTGTTGAGAAAGACTCTTGAGAGTCTCTTGGACTTCAAGGAGATCCAAATAGTCAATCCTAAAGGAAATCAGTCCTAAATATTCATTGGAAGGACTGATGCTGAAGTTGAAACTCCAACATTTTGGCCACCTGATGCGAAGAACTGACTCACTAGAAAAGACTCTGATTCCGGGAAAGATTGAAAGTGGGAGGAGAAGGGGACAACAGAGGATGAGATGGTTGGATGACATCACTGACTCAATGGACATGAGTTTGTGTAAGCTCCAGAGTAGTTGATGGACAGGGAAGCCTGATGTGCTGCAGTCCATGGGATTGCAAAGAGTCAGAAATGACTGAGAGACTGAATTGAAGGGAATTGATTAATGAAAAGCGTGGACCACATTCAACTGCCAATAGAAGTAGGGTGAATCACATTTATCTGCTTAGTTAAGCTTACATTTATTCTAAAAGTCATTGGCATAGAAGAAGAAAAGGGTATAGAGATGGATCCAGAAAACAAAGCCCAGGTGTATTGGAGGCTTATGCAGATTATATACTTATTATAGTTCTTTTAACTACATAAACCTGACTCCTCTAGAGGCAGATATTTGAAAATAAACCCAAGAAGAAAAAAAATCCACTATTCCCTTTATCTCTTTCTTTTTTATATGTCAGTTAAAATATATCATGCTGTGGGATGGAAGATAATAACCAATAGTCACACACTATATTAAGGCAAGTCTACACAGGAGTAGACAAGACCAGGAACTGACTAAGAATCAGATCATGAACTCATTGAAAAATTCATATTTAATTGAAGAAAGTAGGTAAAACCATTATACTATTCAGGCATGACTTAAATCAAACCCCTTATGATGATAAAGTGAAAGTAACAAAATAGATTCAAGGGATTAGATCTCATAGAGTACCTGAAGAACTATGGGCAGAGTTTCGTAACACTGTACAGGAAGCAGTAATCAAAACCATCCCCAAGAAGAAGAAATACGAAAAGGTAAAATGGCTGTCTGAGAAGGCCTTACAAATTTCTGAGAAAAGAAGTGAATCAAAAAGCAATGGAGAAAAGGAAAAATACACCCATCTGAATGCAGAGTTCAAAAGAATAGCAAGGAGAGATAAGAAAGCCTTCCTCAGCGATCAATGCAAATAAATAGAGGAAAACAATAGGATGGGAAAGACTGGAGGACTCATCAATAAATTTAAACATCTCAAGGGAATATTTCATGCAAAGATGGGCACAAGAAAGGACAGAAACAGGGTGGACTTAAGAGAAGAAGGAGATATTAAGAAGAGCTGGCAAGAATGCAAAGAATAGCTATACAAAAAAGAGTTTAATGACCCAGATAACCACAATGTTGTTATCAGTCAACTAGAGCCAGATATCCTGGAAGGAGAACTAAAGTGGGCTTAGAAAGCATCACTGGGAACAAAGCTAGTGGAGGTGATGGAATTCCAGCAAAACTATTGAAAATCCTAAAAGGTGATGTCATGAAAGTGCTTAACTCAATATGTCAGAAAATTTGGAAAATTCAGCAGTGGTCACAGGATAAGAAAAGGCCAGTTTCATTCCAATCCCAAAGAAAGGCAATTCCAAAGAATATTCAAACTACAGCACAATTGCACTCATTTCACATGCTAGCAAAGAAATGCTCAAAATCCTCCAAGATAGGCTTCAACATTACATGAACTGGGAACTTCCAGATGTTCAAGGTGGATGTAGAAAAGACCAAGGAACCAGAGATCAAATTGTCAACATCAGTTGGTCATAAAAAAAGCAAGAGAATTTCAGAAAAAAAACACATCTACTTCTGCTTCATCGACTACACTAAAGGCTTTGACTGTGTGGGTCACAATAAAATGTGGAAAATTCTTAAAGAGATGGGAATACCAGACCACCTTACCTGCCTCCTGAGAAACCTGTATGCAGGTCAAGAAGCAGCAGTGAGAATTGGACATGGAACAATGGACTGGTTCAAAATTGGGAAAGGATTACATGAAGGCTGTATATTGTCACCATGCTTATTTATCTTATATGCAGAGTATATCATGCAAAATGGCAGGCTAGATGAAGCACAAACTGGAATCAAGATTGCTGAGAGAAACGTCAGTAACCTGAGATATGCAGATGACACCACTCTTATGGCAGAAAACAAAGAGGAACAAAAGAGCCTCTTGATGAAAGTGAAATAGGAGAGTGAAAAAGCCGGCTTCAAACTCAACATTCAAAAAAGTAGGATCATGGCATCTGGTCCCACCACTTCATGCAAGTAGATGGGGAAACAGTGTAAACCATAACAGACTTTATTTTCTTGGGCTCCAAAATCACTGCAGATGGTGACTGCAGCCATGATATTAAAAATGGCTAGCTCCTTGGAAGAAAAGCTATGACATACCTAGACAACATATTAAAAGCAAAAAGCAGAGACATCACTTTAATCCAAAGGTTTGGATAGTTAAACTATGTTTTTGTTTTCAGTTAATTACATATGGATGTGGGAGTTGGACCATAAAGAAGGCTCAGCATTGAAGACCTGATATTTTTGAACTGTGGTGTTGGAGAAGACCCTTGAGAGTCCCTTGGGCTGCAAGGAGATCAAATCAATCAGTCAATATCAAAGGAAATAATCCCAGAATATTCATTGGAAGGGCTGATGCTGAAGTTTAAGCTTCAATATTTTGGCCACCTTATGGGAAGAGACGATTCATTAGAAAAGACCCTGATGATGGGAAAAGTTAAAGGCAGGAGGTGAACAGGATGACAGAGGATGAGACGGTTGGATGGCACCACCACCTCAATGGACATGAGTTTGAGCAAGCACTAAAGGAGAGTGAAGGACAGGAAATCCTAGCGTGCCACAGTTCTTGGGGTTACAGAGTTGGACACGAGTGAGCAACAGAACAATAACAACACATGTGTAATGGAATCAGATATCATGGAATATTGCCATTCTGAATCACTATGGAGAACTGGAATAGGATAGGTGAAACTTTATTGTCTTGTGAATTAGATGGTAAATATACATATGAACAAAGCCTTTGGCAAATTGACATGACAAATCATCAAACTGTAGTTACAACTCATTTTCAAGTTGATTTTAAAAGGTAACCTTGAATGGCCATTATGTTAAAGTATATGTCAACCACATTTGTTTTTCAAGGCAGGGACAGCCCGGAGTTTATTTATACCTCTTTTGCCATGACTATGTGCATAAGCAATATAGTATTAAAAGAAGCTGGTGAAAAACATTTTTTAGAGACCATGGCTACTATTTGGGGCAGTAGTGATACTATAGAGTTTTGCCAAGAAAACACATTGGTCATAGCAAACACACACTTCCAACAACACAAGAGAAGACTCTATATATGGACATCACCAGATGGTCAATAGCGAAATCAGATTGATTATATTATTTGCAGCCAAAGAAGGAGAAGTTCTATACAGTCAGCAAAAAAAAAGGAGGGGGGGAGCTGACTGCTTCTCAGATCATGAACATCTTATTGCCAATTTCATACTTAAACTGAAGAAAGTAGGGAAAATCACTAGACCATTCAGGTATGAGCTAAATCAAATCCCTTATGATTATACAGTAGAAGTGAGAAATAGATTTAAGGGACTAGATTTGATAGACAGACTGCCTGAAAAACTATGAATGGAGTTATGTGACATTGTACAGGAGGCAAGGATCAAGACCATCCCCCAAAAAAGAAATTCAAAACGGCAAAATGGTTGTCTGAGGAGACCTTAAGAATAGCTGTGAAAAGAAGGGAAGCAAAAGGCAAAGGAGAAAAGGAAAGATAGACTTTTGAATACAGAGTTACAAAGAATAGCAAGGAGAGATAAGAAAGCCTTCTTAAGTGAACAGTGCAAAGAAATAGAAGAAAAAAATAGCATGAGGAAGACTAGAGATCTCTTCAAGAAAATTAGAGATACAAGGAAACATTTCATGCAAAGATGAGCTCAATAAAAGACAGAAATAGTATGGACTAAACAGACAGAGGCAGAAGATATTAAGAAGAGATGGCAAGAATACACAGAAGAACTATACAACAAAGATCTTCATGACCCAGATAATCACCAACCTAGAGCCAGCCATCCTGGAATGTGAAGTCAAGTGGGCCTTAGGAAGCATCACTATGAATAAAATGAGTGGAGTTGATGGAATTCCAATTGAGCTATTTCAAATCCTGAAAGATGATGCTGTGAAAGTGCTGCACCCAATATGTCAGCAAATTTGGCAAACACAGCAGTGGCCACAGGGTTGGAAAAGTTGAGTTTCATTCCAATTCCAAAGAAAGGCAATGCCAAAGAATGCTCAAAATACTGCACAAATGCACTCATCTCACACGGTAGTAAAGTAATGCTCAAAATGCTCCAAGCCAGTCTTCAACAGTATGTGAACTGTGAACTTCCAGATGTTCATGTTGGTTTTAGAAAAGGCAGAGGAGCCAGAGATCAACTTGGCAACAGCCGTTGGATCACTGAAAAAGCAAGAGAGTTCCAGAAAAGCTTTTGCTTTATTGACTATGTCAAAGCCTTGGACTGTGTGAATCACAACAAACTTTGGAAAATTCTTAAAGAGATGGGAATACCAAACCACCTACCATGCCTCTTGAGAAATCTGTATGCAGGTCAGGAAGCAACAGTTAGAACTGGACATGGAACAACAGACTGGTTCCAAACGGGAAAAAGAGTACGTCAAGGCTGCATATTGTCACCCTGATTATTTAACTTATATGTAGAGTACATCATGAGAAATGCTGGACTGGATGAAGCACAAGCTGGAATCAAGATTGCCAGGAGAAATAACAATACCTCAGATGTGCAGATGACACCACACTTATGGAAGAAAGCAAAGAGGAACTAAATAACCTCTTGATGAAAGTGAAAGAGGAGAGTGAAAAAGTTGGCTTAAAACTCAACATTCATAAAACTAAGATCATGGCATCTGGTCCCATCACTTCATAGCAAATAGGTGTGGAAACAGTGACAGACTTTATTTTGGGGAGACTCCACAATCACTGCAGATGGTAACTACAGCCATGACATTAAAAGTTGCTTGCGCCTTGGAAGAAAAGTTATGACCAACCTAGACAGCATAATAAAAAGCAGAGACATTACTTTGACAACAGAGGTCTGTCTAGTCAAAGAAGATTGGTGTGCTGTAGTCCATAGGGTTGCAAAGAGTTGGACATGACTGAGCAACTGAACTGAACATATTGTAAGATGTTTTATTTACTCTGATCAATTTATTTCCATTAGTCTATCATTTTCATTGGATGGAAGTTATCCAGGAAATAAAGTGACCTTATTGGTTTTAAGGCTCTATCTTCCATATATCCTCCTTTTAATTTTAAAGACATTTTATCTGTTCAAGCTCAATTAGACTCCATCCTATTTGAATTTATTCAAACCTGGCCATTAGTTATAAATTATTTCATAACTTTATACATTTTGGTATGATATTTTACTAACATGCTTCCAAGTGCATCATATAGATATTTTAAAGGCCTTTATTCTATTTGAACATGAGGATATTTGTTAACTTAAAGCTATTTAATGCTCACAGCTGGAGAAGGCAAAGGCACCCCACTTCAGTACTGTTTTTTGTTAATACATATATATTTATTTATTTATTTTCTTTACATTATTGTGTTGATTTTGCCATACATTGACATGAATCCGCCATGGGTATACATGTGTTCTCCTTCCAGAACCCCCCTCCCATCTCCCTCCCGATTCCATCCCTCTGGGTCATCCCAGTGCACCAGCCCACTTCAGTACTCTTGCCTGGAAAATCCCATGGATGGAGGATCCTGGTAGGCTACAGTCCATGGGGTCACTAAGAGTCGGATACGACTGAGCAACTTCACTTTCACTTTTCACTTTCATGCATTGGAGAAGGAAATGGCAACCCACTCCAGTGTTCCTGCCTGGAGAATCCCAGGGAAGGCGGAGCCTGGTGGGCTGCCATCTATGGGATCTCACAGAGTCAGACCCGATGGAAGTGACTTAGCAGCAGCAGCAGCACTGCTCACAACATCAAAATTTCTCATCATCTGGTTTGTCTTTTTCTGAACAGTCAGTGTTTTGCATCAATGAATTAATTCCCAGAAATATGACTTGTATTTTCCAACCAATTCAAGTAGTAGACAATTTATCTGAAACAAAAGGTAGGTAATGTAAAAATAATTCTTCCCAGGTAGCTCAGTGATAAAGAATTCACGTGCCAAGCATGAGATACAGGTCAATCCCTGGATCAAGAAGATCCCTTGGAGGGAAAAATTGCAACCCACTCCAGTGTTCTTGCTTGGAAAATCCCACGGACAGACGAGCCTGGCAGTTTGCAGTCCATGGGGTGGCAAAGAGTTAGACACAACTTAGTGACAAAACAACAACAAAATGTAAAAATAAATCAGAAATTTAAATACAGTTTCAAGCAATTAAATGATCATGGTGTTGGAGCAGAAACGGTATTATCTAGTTATTATTGAAAAACTACCATTTGGCCAAAATTCAGCCAGCTATACATTTCAGGTTGGTGTGCTAGATTAGGAAATATCTAAAGTCATCTCCATTTGTGGTAGGATATGATACTAAAATACAATTAGGTGAATCAAATGTTATGCAAGGTTATATTTCTCTTCCTGAAAGTGAAAGTTGCTCAGTCATGTCTGACTCTGTGTGACCCCATGGACTGTAGCCCACGAGGCTCCTCTGTCTGTGGAATTCTCCATGCAAGAATACTGGAGTTGGTTGTCACTTCCTTTTCCTGGGGATCTTCCTGACCCAGGGATAGAATCTGGGTCTCCTCTATTGCAGGCAGAATCTTTACCGACTGAGCCACAAGGGAAGACCTTAAATTTAGTGAAAGTTGCTCAGTCGTGTCCAACTCTGTGATCCCATGGACTATATTGTCCATGGAATTCTCTAGGCCAAAACACTGGAGTCGGTAGCCTTTTCCTTCTCCAGGGGATCTGGCCAAACTAGGGATCGAACCCAAGTCTCCCACATTGCAGGCAGATTTTTACCAGCTGAGCCACAAGGTAAGTCCAAGAATACTGAGTCAACTCTTGCCATGGTCTTTTATGGTTAAAATAATTCATTTGTGTTGTAAAAAGAGTAGACCTCCTGTCCGTAAACAGTATTCACCTTGATCCAGGATAGAACAGAATACAGTTCAAGCTGGTTTTAGAAAAGGCAGAGGAACCAGAGATCAAATGGCCAACTCCAAAACCTTGGCCACCTGATGTGAGAAACTGACTCACTGGAAAAGACACTGACGCTGGGAAAGATTGAAGGCAGGAGGAAAAGGGAGCGACAGAGGCCGAGATGGTTGGATGGCATCACCGACTAAATGGCCATGAATTTGCACAAGCTCCAAAGCCTGGCGTACTGCAGTTCATGGGGTTGCAAAGAGTTGGACATGACTGAGTGACTGAACTCTCTAACTGAACAGCAATCAATCTTGCTAGCAAGACCGCTAATATCTCCATTTGAAAAGAGTGTGAATTAAACCATAAAGCAGTTTAATTGCTTTTTCCATTCACATTGTTAATGAAACCAGTCTGAAACCTATTTTTGGTCATTTCCATCCCTTTGTACTTTTCACTGTATCATCGACCCAGCCTTGATCTGTGATAATACCACCATTGGTGGTATAACTAAATCAGCCAGGATAAGCTATGCTATGCTGCCCAAAAACAATCTCAAATTTCAGTGGCTTAAAACAACACAAATTTACATCTCACTCATGGTACATTTCTAACATGTATCTGCATAGAGGTTCTGCTTCTTATTTAGTTAATTCAGTAACCAGACTAGCAGAGGCTCTATCATCTTGTAACTAAACCATCTGGAACATATCACCCACTTGGTCAACAGGGCAGAGAAGCAGGAAAACTTGAATAATCAACATCCGCTTTTCAAGGTTTTGAATCAGAAGTGACAGACATTAGTTCCACTTGTAACTTATGGGACAGAACTTGTAATAACGACACAGCCTCACCCAGCTACAAAGACTGGGAAATGTAAAGTATATGGATGTCTGATGAACATTAAATATCTCTGCCATTATAGCTAACATTTATTGAATTCTTAGTATGTGCCAGGCACTATGCTAAACACATTGTGTCATTGCCTCAATTAATTCTTACTACAGTTCCTGTACTATAAATATGACCATTATACTGCTGAAAGAATCGGATTTGAGAATGACAATCTGCACAAGGTTTCACAGACAGTAGATTGCTAAGCCAGGATTCAAACCTAGATCATTCTGATTCTAGAACCAACACTAAGCTAGTTTATTCAAGTCCAATTATTTTTCATGTATCTTACCTTTGAAAGTGAAAGTCCCTCGGTCATGTCTTTGTGACCCCATGGACTGTAACCTGCCAGGCTCCTCTGTCCATGGAATTCTCCAGGCCAGAATACTGGAGTGGGTAGCCTACCCCTTCTCCAGGGTATCTTTCCAACCCAGGAATAGAACTGGGGTCTTCTGCATTGCAGGTGGATTCTTTTCCAGTTGAGCTACCAGGGCAGCCCTATCTTCCCTTTAGTCATCCTCAAATCCTTTCAGTGAGGAAATTTTCACCTGTTTCCTCCCATACTTTGCTCCTGTTTTCCATTTTATTTTAATTCTAAATGTATGAAGTATGAAAAATCAAAGAAACTAGGTGAATAAATGATAGAGACTTCTTTTCTCAAATTTTTACTCCTTTCCCACAATAGTTCTTTCTCTTGTATTTGAGGTCATAGAAACCAAGCAGCAAGCATAGTTAATTGCTTGAGCCTGTTTACTCTTGCTCCAGTACATATCGATCATCCTCCTTAGTACAACTTTCTGTATATAAAACAATGTTTGTGATCTGTCTTGTATCTTCTCTGTAAGAAGGGCCCAATGATGGTCACTATAATTTAGAATGTGTCTGTTATGAGATGTTTCCTTTAATAGGTATTTACTACTAAGGTCACCATTTATATCTGAAATTAAAGAGAGTTCAGCTCAGATAGATATAGAATGATAATTTTTCACAAAAATGATTAAAATGAAACTTTTTAGATAGCCTTGTTACCTCATAACTCAATTATCTGGAAATTCATACATTATTACTTAAAATTTTATATAACTTTTATGAATTGTGTTTTAAAACACTTGTGAAACTTCAGCTAATATGGAAATATTGGTTTAATAAATGCATTTTTACTAAATAGTATCTGACTGGTATCTTACAGAGAGGCTTCCCAGGGGGCGCTAGTGGTAAAGAACCTGCCTCCCAATGCAGGAGACTTAAGAAACACTGGTTCAATCCCCGGGCCAGAAAGATTCTCTGGAGGTGGACATGACAATTCATTCCAGTATTCTTACGAGAAGAATTCCATGGACAGAGGAGCCTGGCAGGCTACAGTCCATGGGGTCACAAAGAGTTGGACATGACTGAAGTGACTTAGCAGCAACAGCAGTATTTTACAGACTCATTTAATCTGAGGGCTGAAACAGCCTCCTTCACTTTGCCAATGAGGAAATAAAGAGTTAAGAGAAGTTATTTTTTCATAATTAGGCAAATAGTTACAGGCAACACAAAGCTGAGAATGTAGGCCTCCTCAGATACTCAGTCTAGGCTTATTTAAAATAGTTGTATTCATAAAATCTTGCTTACAGAAAGTTAAAACCAAACTCTTTCAAAGCAATATCAATGTTTATATTATGTAAGATAACATATTCTATTAACATATTTATAACTCATGGTTTAGAATAATTACATTTTAAATTCATCATTGATTACCAGGAATTAGCTAAGGATCTACTCAAGCATAGAAAGATAACAGATACTGAAACATATGTAGAATATTTACATTATTAGCTAATAATTTATATGTTTACTGGAGTGCTATAGCTAATTTTAAATATATCTTTGTACCATTTGACATTTGAATTATCTGACTACCATTAAACACTTAGGGTAGATTGCTTCTATAATTAATTTAAAATTTTCAAAAGATTTAAAAACACATTAATAGTTTGTTTAAAAAATTGTCTAGTGATTTCAATGTATTTTTATGACTTAGAAGAATAAAAATAATTTCATGTAATATTATGAATACAAGCTGTGTGGAGTTTTAGCGGAAAAAAATCAGGCATTTAAGATGTGTCACTTTGTTACAACAGAGCACTGAAAGATCCGAATTATTATCTTAGATGTGTGAATTTGGGTAAGCATGACATAATCACTCCAAGATGTGTTTTCATCTATCAAATAGGGATAAAATACCGCATTGTCAACATCACAGGCTTGTTGTGTGAATTACATAACTTAATCCATGTGGAAGTTCTTGGGGATATGAAAATTATAAATTTAAGGTATGATTTTGTGTATTAACTTACATTAACTAATATTTTTATATACATCTGTGAATATACATCAACATTTGCCCTACTCCATAGCTTTCAATTTTATTTTTCGTTTCACAGAACACAGAGAAAAGCCAAAAAGTTAAATCATTTGTGCTAAATTCTATAGCAAGTGACAGATTTTAAGACTTATTATTCTTTGGGTGTTTTCTACCTTCCATGTGGTTTAATTCTGTAAAGTTTTTAATATATATAAATCAAAAAACAGAAAAAAATAAATTTCTCAAGGTCATACCCTCAAGGTCACACAGCTAGTAAGTAGCAGAGTCAGGGTTCACATTCAGGTTTTTGAGACTCCAAAGTCAATTCCTTTCCTCTGTGCTCTCTTTCAGAGATCATAGTCACCTGTTTTGGAAATATTCATCTTTTTTTGGCATGCTTATGTGTTTTCCAGACATTGAAGTGGTACACAATAGCAATATTTGTGTGTGTGTGTGACTAACGTTCTCTTACAAAATAAATGGTGCTTTTCTTGATGTCTGTTCTGTTGACCTTGTATCTCTGTGTTAAAAAAAAAAAGTTTTGTTAGCTTGCCCTTTCTGTAAGAATGAAATGATCTTGATTGAATTTATCATAGTCCAGAAATATGGGGCCTTGTTGAGTTTAAACGAGTTTAAAAATATAGCCTTTTCCCTGGATTTGATTATCTCATTGACAGCAGTCAATATCTTCATGCATAGGAATGTATTTACTTATAGGCACATAAGTAATTCATTTATAAAATTGAATTATCTGACTAAGGAGACTGTGTGTTTTGATTGTGTAGCAGTCCTTCTGAAACTGAATCACAATTGATAAAAGCCAGATGGAAGTGGAAACAGTCCATTTCATGACTCTTAAAATGTTTAAGTTTGTTAATCCTTGAACTTCACATTTATTGAAGTTCAGTGTCAGGGTTGAAAAAATTTGTTGGTGACTTTTTAATATGCAAAATGGTCAGTAAGTGCTTATAACATTCTGTACAGGAGAAAGAGTTTGAGCTTTAGGAGTTTCAAGGACAACACTAACGGCTAAGTATTAAAATCATCTTTTTGTAGCTCTTAATTTTCATTTTAAATTTTTTCATCAAAATAATTTTTAATGTGTATATTGTGCTTGCTAGTCCCCATTATGTAGGAAAGAGCTGATTTGTAGTACCTCCCAAGTATCTTGTTATATGAACACATATCCATGTTATTGGTTCAATGCAGCACATAAATATACTTCTTATGTTGTTTTCTTAAAATGATTATTTAAATAGTAATTAATATCATGAGCAATTTTTGGAATATAAATTAATTCTGATAGACACATTCTGAGATAGGTACTATGATCATCAGCACTCTCATTCTTCAGCCTGAAGAAACTTGAAATTGCAGAGTTCACACAGCTTTCCCAGGATCTCAAAATTAGAAGCAGTGGAACCAGGATTTAAACCCAGACAATCTAACTTATGAGTCTAGTCTAGGGTTCTACTCACTATCCTATATGGTTTCTTTCTTTTTTTTAAATTAAGACACCAGTTAAACATGAAGCTATGATAAGCACAAAACAAAGAAAACAGGCCTTTTTATTTGTATTCTTAATAATGGCACCACCATTTTCCTTAGTACAAAGCAATAGAGTCATATCACACTTCCCTCTCACTCATTTATGACATGGAATCGTTTGCCAAGACTCACACATTTTCATCTCTTCAATGAATAATTCCATTATCTCAGCTACTGTAATAGTTCAAAGCCTGACTGTTTATCACCCCTGGAATATTGCAACTTCTCTCCATGTCCAATTGTCTCCCAAAGCAAACTATGCTATATACAACTAAAAGGGACATCTTCTTAAATGTACAGGTATAAATAAGATACTGTTCATAAAGTTTACCAGTACTGTTACAATTAAGTTCAAGCCGCTCAGCTTAATATTCAGAGTTTTCAAAAATTTGGACTCAGTGTTTCTTTCTACAATTATTTCTCAGCTTTCACACATACATCTAATGTTCCAATTTAAATAAGTAACTCCCAAATCACTAAGCACAACTTTTATTTTTTTCTGTCTCCATGCCTTTGTTTAATACTCTTCCCTCTTTACAATCCCTTTCCTTGTCATTTATACCTATTAATATTCAATTCAACTTTTAAAAGCACATATCAAACTGCACTTCATCTATGATTATATTCCCATCCTTGCCTACACAGTCTGTATTTAATTTCCTCAGCTGAACAAATCATATTATTTTGTACCTTCCCTTGGCTCTCTTCATATTCAGTTCAGTCGCTCAGTCATGTCCTACTCTTTGCTACCCCATGGCCTGCAGCATGCCAGGCTTCCCTGTCCATCACCAAATGCCGGAGTTTACTCAAACTCATGTCCATTTAGTCGGTGATGCCATCCAACCTCCATCTCATCCTCTGTCGTCCCCTTCTCCTCTTCTGCCTTCAATCTTTCCCAGCATCAGGGGCTTTTCAGATGCGTCCATTCTTTGCATTAGGTGGCCAAAGTATTGGAGTTTCAGCTTCAGCATCATTCCTTCCAATGAATATTTAGGACTGATTTCCTTTAGGATTGACTGGTTGGGTCTCCTTGCTGTCCAAGGAACTCTAAAGAGTCTTCTCCAACACCACAGTTCAAAAGCATCAATTATTCAGCATAGTCCAATTCTCACATCCATACAGGACTACTGGAAAAACCATAGTTTTGACTATACGGACCTTTGTTGGCAAAGTAATGTCTCTGCTTTTTAATGTGCTGTCGAGGTTGGTTATAACTTTTCTTCCAAGAAGTAAACGTCTTTTAATTTCATGGTTGCAATCACCATCTGCAGTGATTTTGGAGCCCAGAAAAATAAAGTCTGTAATTGTTTCCATTGTTTCCCCATCTATTTGCTGTGAAGTGATGGGACTGGATGCCATGATCTTAGGTTTCTGAATGTTGAGTTTTAACCCAACTTCATCTTATGAAGAGGTATAAATATTTCTGCCCTTGATATAACTTCCTTTTAAGACTATAAAAGTCTCAAGGTCAAAAGATATGCCTTCTGCATCTTTATATTCTACACAGACCTAACCGAATTCCCTGAACATATTAAGTTGTTGTTCAGTCACTAAGTTGCATTCAACTCTTCGCGACCCCATGGACTGCAGCACACCAGGCATCCCTGTCCTTCACTATTTCCCAGAGTTTGCTCAGACTCATTTTCATTGAGTCAGTGATGCCATCCAAGCATCTCATCCTCTGTCATCTCCTTCTCTTTCTGCCTTCAATCTTTCCAAGCATCAGGGTCTTTTTAATGAATCAGTTCTTTGCATGAAGTGGACAAAGTATCAGAGCTTCAGCTTCAGCATCAGTCTTTCCACTGAATGTTTGATTTCCTTTAGGATTGACTGGTCTGACCTCTTTGCAGTCCAAGGGACTCTGAAGAGTCTTCCCCAACACCATAATTCAAAAGCATCAATTATTTGGTGCTCAACCTTCTTTATGGTTCAACTCTCACATCTGTATATGATCACTGAAAAAACCCTACAGTAGTTTGAACATCCTTTGAATTTGAAATAGCTCAGCTGAAATTACATCATCTCCACTAGCTTTGTTTGTAGTTATGCTTCCTAAGGCCCACTTGACTTCATACTCCAAGATTCTGGCTCTAGGTGAGTGATAACCCAATCATGGTTATATGGGTCATTAAAGTCTCTTTTGTATAGTTCTTCTTTGTGTTCTTGCCACCTCTTCTTAATATTTTCTGCTTCTGTTAGGTCCATATTATTTCTGTTCTTTATTGTGCCCATCTTTGCATGAAATGTTCCCTTGGTGTCTCTAATTTTCTTGAAGAGATCTCTCTCTAGTCTTTCCCATTCTATTGTTTTCCTCTATTTCTTTGCAATGTTCACTTAGAAAGGCTGTTTTTATTTCTCCTTGCTATCCTTTGAAACTCTGCATTCAGATATATATCTTTCCTTTTCTCCTTTGCCTTTGGCTTCAGTTCTTTTCTCAGATATTTGTATGCCTCCTCAGACAGCCATTTGCTTTCTTGCATTTCTTTTTCTTGTGGATACTTTTGATCACCACCTCTGGTACAATGTCATTAACCCCTGTCCATAGTTCTTCAGTCACTCTGCCTATCAGATCTAATCCTTTGAATGTATTTGTCATTTCCACTGTATAATCATAAGGGATATGATCTAGGCCATACCTTAATGGCCTAGTTGTTTTCCCTACTTTCTTTAATTTAAATCTTAATTTGGCAATAACAAGAGGGAATATTTTCCTTGATCATAACTAGAAGACAGTTTTCCAGTGACTTTTGACTATTAGGACCTAGTCTAGTAATAGCACATTGATTGGCCTATCAGCAAAACCCTATCTGGTACTAGGAATGAAACTTCCTAACAATGTGGGACAAAAAGGTCATGAAATGCCTCCTAAAGTTTGGTTGAATTTATGATTATTATGGGTCCCCGTCAACTATGAATTGGCACTTGCCAAGAGCATTTGCTAGTGACTGAACAACAACAAGGGCATTTTCCATCTGCCTCTACAGAGGTTCAACCCTCTGCTGCTGCAGCTGTTTACCTTCAATGTCCCCCCTGAGGGATTTCAGGGTGGAGTGAGGCACTCTGTGCTCCAGGGAATCTGGTGGAACAGGGCTTTAGATAGTTAGATACTTTCAGGAACTGATTTCATGATCCCAATCTTTACATCTCTTCATATCTAGGAAGGCACTAAATAAATGATGATATCAGGTCCTTGTGAAAGTAGAAAACTTATTATAAAGTAAATGATTGATTGCATTGATCTCCCTTTTTAACAAAATCTTATATATTGAACTTCCCCCACTATTTATTTGAAGCAGTCTCTCAGAACTATCTAGGGCATTGTCTCCTGGCTGCAGTCCTCGTTTTACCCCAAAGAAAACTTAATTCAAAACTCTCAACTTATGTATCTTTTTTAGTCAATATGAACAAACCAAGCTGTAAAATTTCCCAAAGTGAATGGAACACACCTATTTTCATTGATATCTTGCAGCTTCCAAACATTATCAGGAGCATAAATTTGCCTCTCTGCAAAATAAGATTTTAAAATTAACAGAGTCAAACAAAGGTTTAGAGAAAGAAAAGATAAAGCCTTATGTTTCTCTTTTCTGGTTCCTCATGCTCAGGTCCTGCCTCAGACACCATTTTCCTCCTTCCTTTTTCTACTGGATACACCACCTCTATACCCTCAGTTCTCCCACACAAATTTTCTTGCCAAACTTCCCTTTTCTTCTGAAGCTGTCCCTGCCCCACTTTTCTTTTAACCTATCAGAACCTTCCCCCTTTAAAATTAAGAGTTCTGAAGGTCCTTTGATTTTTTTTATATTCCCTGGACTAAAGCTGCACTGCAAGCCATTGTCAAAGATTTTCCTAAGGGAGCAGGGAGCTGAGAAAAACAGCATACAATTCTCTACTGAAAATAAGGCAGGAACTTGGAACTGAGAAAACCAGCCGCAGCCTGGCCCATGAAAGAGGGATAGGGAGCAGAGGAAAGTGGCTGGCAAACTTCAGCCTGCAGCAGAAGATGACACAAGGGGACATAGGCTCTGGCAAATATCCCAGGGAGAGATAGGGGGCTTGAAGCCTTGAGGATGTGCCGAGAGGGCTACTTTGACATGGCTGCAGAAATAGACATGACTACCACTGCCAAAGCTGGGTGGGGTGCCAGAGGCAACAGACAAAATACCACCAATGAAGTCCCAATCCCAGAGGTTGTAACTACCTCCAGGCTGTGAGCAGGCACAGATTATTGCCCACACCTTTCTGGCGGTTCTTTCTAGGGCCCACAAACTAGAACCTTTCCCTCTGGAAGAACTCATGACCTACCTCAGACAGTAACAACATCCAACAGATCACTATTGACAGGGGCATTTGCTGGTACAACATGTATGTGGCTGCCATATCCTCCCCTCTCTCCAGCCCAAGAGAGCAAGTGAGCCTTAATTAGCCTTGGCGTTTGACACCTGATGTCCAGGTGGGTAACAGACTGTGGCTTCTAGGGGCAACTGTGAACATTAGAAGCAACTACAAGCTGGAATAAGGCCAGACCTGAGACTAATTTGACCCCATGCTGCCCAAAATAAGTCCAGAGACCTTCTAGAAATATTGGAGGACTTTGGTCTAAGCCTTACTTGGTGTTCTGGGCTGCTAAGTGTTGCCTTCACCAAGAATATTGGGAATTTTTCTTTTGTGCTATGTGGCTTGTGAGATCTTGGAGCTTCAATAGGCTTTGAGCCTGAAACCCTGAGTTGAGATACCTAAACCCAAGACTTTGAATCATCAGAGAACTCCTGACCCCAGGGAACATTAATAGTCAAGAGCCCTCCCAAAGACCTCCATTTCAACAACAAAACCAAGCCTACCCAAAGGCCAGCAAACACAAGTGACCAGATACCCCATGCCAATCCTCCAGCAAAACAGAAACACAAAGATGTAAACTAGTAGACAGGATCCCCAAAGCCATATCAAAACAATAGATACCCCAAAACCTACTACTGGACATGACATTGCCTTTCAGAAAGACAAGATCCAGCTTCATTCATAAGAACACAGACACAATCAGGAAAGCATCACAGGATACTAGTACAACCCTGCCCACACCGGGTAGACTCTAGAGTACTACTACAACCCTATTCATGGTGAGTAGAGTCCAAAACTAAGAATTACTACATTGACAACTTTAACTTAAAAAAAAATTACATTTATACCTCAACATTGGCCTTTGGTGGAACTGTGAATTTTTCCTTTTTTTAAAAAAAATTGTGTTTACTTTTTTGTTTCTTTTAGATTTTGTCTGTTTTTCTTCTGTTTTACTGTTTTTCTTATTGTTCTTTTCCTGCTGTAGTTATTCCTTAATATATGTAAATCTTTTTTACAAACTTCTATTTAAATTTTTTTTGATTTCTCTTCTTTTCTTCTTATTTTCTTTTGTCCTTTCTTTTTTCACCATGTTTGCTAATTTTTATGTTTTCTTTGCTGTATTTTCCAGTTGGCACTCTGCTTTCACTCAGATTTCTGGTTTAAATTTTAGTTACCTCTGTTTTTAATTGGTTGATATAATTTTTGGTTTGTTTTGCTCATCAAGTCAATCTCTTGTACTTTCTTTTGTTTGGAATATTTTGGTTATATTTGTGTGTGTGTAATTCTGTGTATATGTCTCATTGTTTCTGTAATTATCTATCTGATCTTCTATTTACGATTTGTCTGGGTTTGTCTTTTGTTTCTTGTAGTGGTTTGTTATTATTTTTTTGGCGTGGTATGTTTGTTTTAATCCCCTGTAGTCCCATAACAAATGACTTGTGGCATCTCGGTCTCCTGACCAGGGGTGAGGCCTGAGCCATTCACCTGGGAGTGCTGAGACCAGGATTCCAGACTGCCAAAAACTCCTAATCTCAGGGAGCATTAATTAGTGAAAAATCCCACAAAGGCCTACACATGTATACAAAGCCTGGAATCACTTGGTATCACCCAGCTGCTGACAGCACCCACTGAAGAACACCTCACCCAAACTACAAGCAAAACAAAAACACAAAACAAATCATCAGCAGGCAGGATAATAACATACTCCAAGATACCACTTCACACACCTTCTGGCAAGAATACACAGAAGAACTATATAAAAAAGAACTTAATGGCCTGGATAATCATGATGGTGTGATCACTCACCTAGAGCCAGACATCATGGAGTATGAAGCCAAGTAGGCCTTAGGAAGCATCACTATGAAATAGGTAGTGGAGGGGATGGAATTCCAGTTGAGCTATTCCATTTAAAAGATAATGCTGTTAAAATGCTGCTTTCAATAGGTCAGCAAATATGGAAAACTCAACAGTGGCCTAGGACTAGAACAGATCAGTTTTTACTACAACCTAAAAGAAGAGCAATGCCAAGAAATGCTTAAACTACCACACAATTGCACTCATTTCACATGCCAACAAAATAATGCTAAAAATCCTTCAAGCTAGGATTCAAGAGTATGTGAACTCTGATCTTCCAGATGTACAACCTGAATTTGGAAAAGACAGCAGAATCAGAGATCAAGTTGCCAACATCTGTTGGGTGGTAGAAAAAAGCTAGAAAATTCAAAAAAAAATCTGCTTTTGCTTTATTGACTATGTTAATAAACATCTACTTCTGTTTCGTTGCCTATGCTAAAACCTTTGACTGTGTCACCACAAACTGCAGAAAATTCTTAAAGAGATGGAAGTATCAGACCACCTCCCCTGCTTCATGCAAAACCTGTATGCAGGTAAATAAGCAACAGTTAGAAATGGACATGGAATAATGGACTGGTTCAACATTGGGAAAAGAGTACATCAAGGCTGTATATTGACAGACAGCTTATTTAACTTACATGCAGTGTACATCATGTGAAATGATGGGCTCATGAAGCACAAGCTGGAATCAAGATTGCTGGGAGAAATATTAATAACCTCAGATATGCAGATGATGCAACCCTTGTGGCAGAAAGTGAAGAGGAATTAAAGAGCCTCTTGATGGAAGTGAAAGAGGAGAGTGAAAAAGCTGGCTTAAAGCAAATAATTCAAAAAATAAAGATCATATAGCATCCAGTCCCATCACTTCATGGCATATAGATGGGAAACAATGGATACAGAGACAGACTTTATTTTCTTGGGCTCCAAAATCACTGTGGATGGTGACTGAAGCCATTAAATTAAATGCCACTTGCTCCTTGGATGAATAACAATGACAAATCT
Source organism: Antilocapra americana (assembly GCA_007570785.1). NCBI lineage: Eukaryota > Metazoa > Chordata > Mammalia > Artiodactyla > Antilocapridae > Antilocapra > Antilocapra americana. The sequence goes on along the minus strand of ML663484.1, from coordinate 167,320 downwards.
AGATAGCATATTGAAAAGCAGGGATATTACTTTGTCTGCAAAGGTCAGTATGGTCAAAGCTATAGTTTTTCCAGTAGTCATGTATGGATGTGAGAGCTAACAATAAAAAAAAAATGGAGCACTGATGCATTGATACCTTTGAATTGTGGTGCTGGAGGAGAATCTTGAGAGTCCCTTGGACAGCAATCTAACCAGTCAATCCTCAAGGAAATAACCCTGAATATTCATTGGAAGGACTGATGCTGAAGCTCCAATACTTTGGCACCTGATGTAAAGAGCCAACTTGTTGGCACTCCTAATGCTGGGAAAGATTGAAGGCAGGAAAACAAGGGGACAACAAAGGATGTGATTGTTGGATGGCATCCCTGATTCAATGGATATGAGTTTGATCAAACTCCGAGAGATAGTGAAGGACAGGAAAGCCTAATGTGCTACAGTACATAGGGTCACAAAGAGTTGGACACGACTGAGTGACTGAACAACAACAGCAACACATAGCGTTGCCCATCAGAAAGAAAAAAATAAGGTAACCTCCTCACACTAGAATGCAGTCACAATTCACTCCCAACATGAAACCAGCACAAACCACTGCACCAACCTTACCCATTGAGGACAGAAACAAAAAGGAAGAAAAAATAGCACCCTGAAGTTTTGGAAAAGAAGGCCTCAAATGAAGCAGTTTAGGGGAAAAAAAGAAGACAAAGAAATATATTGCAAATGAAGGAACAAGGTAGAAACTAAACTTACAAGACCAAAAAGTCAAGAGGAAATAGGCAAACCACCTGAAAAAACATATAGAGTAATGACAGTAAAGATGCTTGAAAATCTCAAAAATAGAATGAAGAAAATGGAAGAATCAGTTAACACAATTAACAAGGACTTAGATAGAGAATAATCAAACAGTGATGAATAACACTATTACTGAAATTGAAAATAGTCTAGAAGGAACTAATAGTAGAATAACTCAGGCAACAAATGGACAAATGAGCTGAAAGATAGATGCTGGAAATTACTGCTAAAGAGCCGATGAGAGGAAAAAGGAATGAATTAACTGAAGATAGCCTCAGAGACCTCTGGGACAATATTAAATGTACCAACCTTTGAATTATAGGGGTCCCTGGTGGCTCAGATGGTAAAGCGCCTGCCTACAATGTGGGAGACCTGGATTCAATCCCTGGGTTGGGAAGATCTCCTGGAGAAGGAAATGGCAACCCACTCCAGTATTCTTGCCTGGAAAATCTCATGGATGGAGGAGCCTAGTAGACTACAGTCCATGGGGCTGCAAAGAGTCAGACATGACTGAGGGACTTCACTTTAACTTTCAGAGGAAAAAGAGGAAAAGAAATGGTCTGAGGTAATTTTTGAAAATATTATAGTCAAAATTTCCCTAAAGAAGGAAATAGTCAAGCAGGTCAAAGAACAGAGAGAGTCCCATATAGGATAAACTCAAGGAGAAACACATTGAGACACATACTAGTTGAGCTAACAGAGATTAAACACAAAGGAAAAATGTTAAAAGCAGCAAAGGAAAAGGAGCAAGTAACATACAAGGGAAACCCCATATGATCAATAGCTGATCTTTCAGCAGAAACTCTGCAGGCCAGAAAGGAATAGCAGGATATATTTAAAGTGCTGAAAGGAAAAAAAAAGCTACAACCAAGATTGCTGCTGCAGCTGCTGCTAAGTCTCTTCAGTCTTGTGCAACTCTGTGAAACCCTATAGATGGCAGCCCAACAGGCTCCTCTGTCCCTGGGATTCTCCAGGCAAGAATACTGGAGTGGGTTGCCATTTCCTTCTCCAATGAATGAAAGTGAAAAGTGAAAGTGAAGTCGCTCAGTCATGTCTGACTCTTCGAAACCCCATGGACTATAGCCTACCAGGCTCCTCTGTCCATGGGATTTTCCAGGAAAGAGTACTGGAGTGGGTTGCCATTGCCTTCTCTGACAACCAAAATTACTCTACCCAGAAAGACCTGCTTGCAGTTTGGTAGACGATGCTATCTCTGGGGCCAGGACTGCCTCTTTCCGGCTCTCATTGTCATCTGACTGCCTCTCTGCCTCAGCTGGTGGATGGGCCAGTCCTCAGCAGGCTAGCTATACTCTGGTATTCGCTCAGTCCTTTCTTTTGTGAGCGGGCTCTGTAATGCTTTAGATTAGGGCTTTTCATGGGAAAGTTCTCTCTCTCTCTTCTCTCTCTGGCTCTCCCACTGTTTGGTTGCTATCTCATGTTAGCTCTCTCAGGGCATTCAGGCTGGGTCCTTGCCCTAAGCAATGCACCCCGTGCCTCCCTGTTCAGCCCCCTCTTGCTGGTGGGGGATGTGAGCGTCTGGGCTACTTACCCACTGGGAGTTTCCATTAGGCATGTAATCTGTGGGTGTTATTTATTTATTTTTCCTCCCTGTTATGATGCGCTTTGAGATTCCAAAGCTCTCCACGCACCCTCCGGTGAGAGGGTTTCCTGGTGTTTGGAAACTTCTCCTCTTTTACGACTCCCTCCCGGGACAGGTATCCATCCCTAACTCTTTTTTCTCTCTTTTTATCTTTTATATTTTGCCCTACCTCCTTTTGAAGACAATGGACTGCCTTTTTGCATGCCTTGTGGCCACTGCCAGCATTCAGAAGTTGTTTTGTGAAATTTGCTCAGTATTCAAATTTTTTTGATGAATTTGTGGGGGAGAAAGTGGTCTCCCCATCCTATTCCTCCTCCATCTTAAGACTGCCCCTCGCATCCTCTAGTCTTAATCTTGAACCTCACAGTATGAATTCCTTTTCCCACACCCTATCCAACCATCCCTGTTTATACTAGCCATATCAAGCCTATCTATCTATTCCTCTGATATAGATGAACTTCATCTCAAAAAATGCACTAATTGAATCTTTATGGACAGTAGCACAATTTCATATGAAGTAATATTTTAGCAATTATTTTTTATCAGCTCTGTTTATTAATAATTTACTATTTCAATACTAATTATTTTACTTAGCATAATACCTCCTAGATCCATCAATACCACAAATGGAAAGATATATCAGTTTTTATGATGAAGTAATACTCTATTACTTATAGTGTGCATGCTAAGTCGCTTCAGTCATGTCCAACTTTTTGCAACTCTATGGACTGTAGCCTGCCAGACTCCTCTGCCCATGGGATTTTTCATGCAGGAATACTGGAGTGGGTTACCATGCCCTCTCCAGGGGATCTTCCTGACCCAGGGGTTGAACCTTTGTCCCTTAGAGCTCCTGCACTGGCAAGTGGGTTCTTTACCACTGTTGCTACCTGGGAAGCCCCATTATGTATATTTATGTTAGTGAAAGTGTTAGTCACTTACTTGTAGCCAACACTTTGTGACCCAATGGACTGTAGCTTAGCAGGCTACTCTGTCCATGGAATTCTTCAAGAATACTGGAGTGGGTTGTTGTTGTTCAGTTATTCAGTTGTGTCCAACTCTTTGCAACCCACTAGACTGCAGCAGGTTTCCATGTTCTTCAAGATCTTCTGGAGTTTGCTCAGATTCATGTCAATTGTATTGGAGATGCCATCCAACCACCTCATCCTCAATTGCTCCATCTTCTCCTGCCCTCAATCATTCCCAACATCAGCATCTTTTCCAATGAGTCAGCTGTTTGCATCAGGTAACCAAGGTATTGTAACTTCAGCTTCAGCATCAGTCCTTCCAATGAATATTCAGAGTTGATTTCCTTTAAGATTGGCTGGTTTTATCTCCTTGCAGTCATCCAAGGGACTCTCAAGAGTCTTCTCCAGCACCACAGTTCAAAAGTATTAATTCTTTGGGTCCTCAGCCTTCTTTATTGTCCAACTCTCACAACCATACATAACTACTGGAAAAATCATACCTTGGACTATACAGGCCTTTGTTGGCAAGCTGATGTCTCTGCTTTATAAAATGCTGTCTAGGTTTGCAATAGCTTTTCTTCCAAGGAGAAAGTATCTTTTAATTCCATAGCCTGCTCTTTGGAAGAAAAGCTATGACCAACCTAGGCAGCATATTAAAAAGCAGAGACATTACTTTACCAACAAAACTTCATCTAGTCAGAGCTATGATTTTTCCAGTAGTCATGTATGGATGTGAGATTTGGTCTATAAAAAAAGCTGAGCATGGAAGAATTGATGCTTTTGAACTATGGTGCTGGAGAAGACTCTTGAGAGTCCCTTGGACCATGAGGAGATCAAACCAGTCAACACTAAAGGAAATGAGTCCTGAATATTCATTGGAAGGACTGATGCTGATGCTGAAACTTTGGCTACCTGATGTGAAGAACTAACTGACTCATTTGAAAAGACCCTAATGCTGGGAAAGATTGAAGACAGGAGAAGGGGATAACAGAGGATGAGACTGTTGGATGGAGAAGAGTTTGAGTAATCTCCGGGAGTTGGTGATGGACAGGGAAGTCTGGCATCCTGCAGTCCATGAGGTCGCAAAGAGTCAGACATAACTGAGCAACCTAACTGAACTGAGTCATAATTACTCAGCCATTTACAAAAAGAATGAAATAATGTGATATACAACAACATGGATGGACCTATAGATAATCATACTAAGTGAAGTATGTCAGACAGAAACAGGCACATGTCATATGATGTCACTTATGTGTGAAATCTAAATAATTATACAAATGAACTTATTTACAAAACAGAAATGCACTCAGAAACAGAAAACAAACAAGGCATACTAGATTTTTAATGACTTATTCACTGCCATTACTGTATATTTGCCCTTTTGAGTGAGTTTTTTTTCCCTTCATGTATTCTCTTATTTCTTGTTAAGGTCTTTTCTTTCTGCTTAAAGAAGAGTCTAGTATTTCTTGTAAGGCTGATTTAGTGGTGATGAACTCCTTTATCTTCTACTTGGCTGGAAAAAAATCTTTATTTGTCCTAATGGCCTTCCCTGGTGACTCAGACAGTAAAGAATCTGCCTGCAATGCAGGAGACTCAGGTTCCATCCTTGGGTTAGGAACATTCGCCTGGAGAAGGAAATGGCAATCCACTACAGTATTCTTGCCTGGAGAATTCCATGGACAGAGGAGACTCGCAGGCTACTATCCATGGGGTTGCAAAAGGTTGTACATGACTGAGGGACTAACACTGTAACTGAAATATTGAATAATAATTTTTCTGCATAGAATTTTCCAGGTCATAAGTTTTCCCCATTCAGCACTTTAGCTATATCCTGCCATTCCCTTCTGGCTTTTTACAGTTTTTGCTTAGAAATCAGCTGGTAGTCTTATGGAATATTCTTTTTATGTTATTAGGTTTTTCTTCCCTTTTGCTACCTTTAAGATTCTCTCCTTATCTTTGACTTTTTCCATTTTAATTATGTCTCTACGTGGATATCTTTGAGTTCATCTTATTTGGAAGTTTCTGTGCTTCCCGGACATGGATTTCTGTTTTCTTCTTCAGACTAGGGAAGTTTTCAGGAATTATTTCCTTAAATCCATTTGATTTCTTTCTCTTTGTGCCCTCATCCTGGGACCCCTATAATGTGAATGTTCGTATGTTTGATGTTGTTCCAGACGTACCTTCAACTCTCCTCATTAAAAAACAAACAAACAAACTTTCTTTTTTGTTGTTCTGAATGAGTGATATTCACAATTCTGTCCTCTAAATCTCTTATGCATTCTTCTGTATCATCTAGTCTACTGTTGATTTCATCTACTGTGTTTTATTTCAGTTCTCACAATTTTCATTTTTGATTGATTTTCTTATATTTTCTAAGCCTTTGTTGAAATTTTCATTGAGTTCCTTAATTCTTCTCTGGAGTTTAGTGAGCATCTCTATGACTGCTTCTTTAAATGTTTTATCAGCTAATTTATTTATCTCCAATTTATTAGGATTTTCTGAGGTTTTATATTGTTCTTTCATTTGAATCATTTTTTTCAGTTTTTATTTATTTATTTATATATATTTTCTTTTCATTAATTGTGTTGGTTCTGCCATACACTGACATGAATCTGACATGGGTATACATGTGTTCCCCTTACAGAAGCCCCCTCCCACCTCCCTCCTGATTCCATCTCTCTGGGTCATTCCAGTGCACCAGCCCTGAGCACCCTGTATCAAGCATCAAACCTGGGCTGGCGATTGATTTCACATATGATAATTTACATGTTTCTTTGCTTCCTCATTTTGTTTAACTTTTATTTTTTGTTTCTTTGTATAAATTAGGTGAAACAGTTACCTCTGCTGGTCTTGAAGGAGTGCCCTACTGAGGAAGCATCTCCAGTGTAGACTTTTTTTTATGTGGCAACTTTGACAAGCTAGCTGGAACTGGATTAGGCAGGATTAGGGGCAATCCTTGGTGAGTGCTTCCCCAGAGGCTACCTCAGAGGGATGAATGAACTTTTATTTGTCCAGGCTAGGGGCAGTTTCCAGGGAAAACTTCACTTGAGGCTGAGTTGGTGAAGTGGCTGGAATTGAATCAGCTGAGGCTGGAGTGACAGTCCCTTGGGAGTGCATGTGAGGAATCCCTGGGGGTAGGACTAGTGTCAGAGAGGTCCAGACTAGAGGTAGTTCCTGGGGAGCAGTGCAATGAAGGCTACCTTTGTGCAGTGGCAGAGGTTGGGAAATGCTGGTGTATGCATGGACTGTGGGGAGTTCTAGAGTGGTCAAGCTGTGATGCTCCCTAATACCTTCAATCCTGAAGAAATTGAAGAGAGTTCCAGCAATTACCTGTTCATTTGACAGAAGCTCTAGGGTTAGGAAATGGATATTATTTCTATGTAGTGTAGGAAATGGATATTATTTCTATGTAGTGTAGGAAATGGATATTATTTCTATGTAGTGTAGGTGCTCTTTACACTGCTGTGATTTTTTGTGTCTCAATGTGGACAAATCCATATAGTTCCTCAGCTATGTTCATTCTTACTGCATGGCACCACTGTGGGGGTGGGGTTTTCATAGATAATTTCTTTTCCATTTCTATGTGGTCCTTCTATGTACAGTGGCAGTTCAATCAGTCTTCAGGTCTTCTTCAGAAAAAATTGCTCTATATGTAGGTGTAGATTTGATGTGTCCAATGAGAGGAGGTGAGCTCAGGGTCTTGCTACAATGCCATCTTGCCCTTCTTGTTTTTTCTTTTCTTATTTTATAGATTCATCTACTTAATGTCTTTTGATTGAGGATATTAATACATTTAAGTTAATTATTATTTTATATTTGCTAATTTATTGAATTATAGCTGATTTTTAATACTGTTCATTTCAGTTGTAAGCATAATGATTTAATATTTTTATAGATTATACTCCATTACATGTTATAACAAGATATAATTCCCTGTGTTATACAGTATATCCTTGCTGCTGATCAATTTTATTTATTTTTGAATTTATTTTTAATTGGGGAAAATGCTTTAAAATGTTGTATTGATTTTTGTCATACAGCAATGAATATTATCCATAATTATACATATATCATTGTCAGACTTTATTTTTTTGGGCTCCAAAATCACTGTAGATGGTGATTGCAGCCATGAAATTAAAAGACGCTTACTACTTGGAAGGAAAGCTATGACCAACCTAGAGAGCATATTAAAACCCAGAGACATTACTTTGCCAACAGAGGTCCATCTAGTCAAGGCTATGGTTTTTCCAGTAGTCATGTATGGATGTGAGAGTTGGACTGTGAAAAAAGCTGAGAGCCAAAGAATTGATGTTTTTGAACTGTGGTGTTGTAGAAAACTCTTGAGAGTCTCTTGGACTGCAAGAAGATCCAACCAGTCCATCTTAAAGGAGCTCAATCCTGAGTGTTCATTGGAAGGACTGATGTTGAAGCTGAAACTCCGATACTTTGGCCACCTCATGCGAAGAGTTGACTCATTGGAAAAGACCCTGATGCTGGGAAGGATTGAGGGGAGGAGAAGAAGGGGCTGACAGAGGATGAGATGGCTGGATGGCATCACCAATTTGATGGACATGAGTTTGGGTAAGCTCCGGGAGTGGTGATGAACAGGGAGGCCTGGCATGCTGCGATACATGGGGTCACAAAGAGTTGGACACAACTGAGCGACAGAACTGAACTGAAATGATGCATATACCACATCCCTCTTGAGCCTCCCTCTCCTCCCTCTATCCCACACCTCTGGGTCATCACAGAGTGCCAGGCTGGGCTCACAGTATTATGTAGCAACTTTTCAACAGCTATCTATTTTACACATGGTAGTATATATATATATATGTTGATGCTACTTTCTCCATTTGTCCCAGTCTCTCCTTCCCCCACTCTTTCCACAAGTTCATCCTGTATATCTGAGTTTTCAATCCTTCCTTTCAAATAGTTTCATCAATACCATTTTTATGCATTCCATATATGCATTAATATACAATATTTATTCTCCATCTGACCCCCTTTACTCTAGGTTCATCCACCTCACTGAAACTAACTCAAAATTTTTTTGTGGCTGTGTAATATTCCATTGTATATATGACCAACAAATCCTTTGTCCATTCATCTGGATAGTTGATTCATAGTTGATAGGCATCTATGTTGCTTTCATGATGTATTCTGCACATAAGTCAAATAACCAGCAAGACAATATACACCTTTGATGTACTCCTTTCCCGATATGGAATCTGTCTGTTGTTCCATGTCCAGATCTAACTGTTGCTTCCTGACCTGCATACAGATTTCTCAGGATGCATGTCAGAAGTCTGATATTCTGATCTCTTTAAGAATTTTCCACAGTTTGTTGTGGTCCACACAGTCAAAGGATTTGACATAGTCAATAAAGCAGAAGTAGATGTTTTTCTGGAACTCTCTTGCTTTTTCAGTGACCCAGCAGATGTTGGCAATTTGATCTCTGGTTCCTCTGCCTTATATAAATCCAGCTTGCATATCTGGAAGTTCACAGTTCACATACTGTTGAAGCCTGGCTTGGAGAATATTGAGCATTACTTTGCTAGTGTGTGAGATGAGTGCAATTATACAGTAGTTTGAGCATTCCTTGACATTGCCTTTCTTTGGAATTGGAAGGAAAACTGACCTTTCCCTGTCCTGTGGCCTCTGCTGAATTTTCCAAATTTTGTGTGTTTTTCAGTTATGATTTTCTCAGAGTATACGTCCAGTATTGGGATTATTGGGTCATATGGTAGTTTTATTCCTAGTTTTTTAAGGAATTTTCATACTGTTCTCCATAGTGGCTGTATCAATTTACATTCCCATCAACAGTGCAAGAGGGCTCCCTTTTCTCCACATCCTCTTTAGCATTTATTGTTTGTAGAACTTTGATGATGGCCATTTTGACTGGTATGAGATGATACCTCATTGTAGTTTTGATTTGCATTTCTCTGGTAATTAGTGATATTGATCATCTTCTCATGTGTTTACTGACTATCTATATGCATTCTTTGGAGAAATGTCTTTTTACACCTTCTGCTCTAATCAATTTTTTATATAGTAGTTTGTTTCTGTTAAGTCTGTACCCCTATTTTTTCCAACCCATCTTTCTTCTTCCTTTTGATAACCACACTTTCTTTTCTATAACTGTGAATCTGTTTCTATTTTGCATATAAATTCATTTGCATTTTATTTCAGATTTCACATAGAAGTGATATCACACAGTATTTGTCTTTCTCTGTCTGGCTTATTTTGCTGAGCATAATATTCCATAGATTCATACATATCGCTGAAAATGGCAATGTTTCATTGTTTTTTAATCACAGAATAATATTCCATTGTGTGTGTGTGTGTATAATATTTTCTTAATTCAGTCATTTGCTGATGACCATTTAGGTTGCTACCATGTCTTGACTATTGTAAATAGTGAACCGGTGAACATTGGGGCACACGTATCTTTTCAATTTAGTGTTACTTTTTTCTAGATGTATACCCAGGAATGGAATTTCCAGTTTTATTACATTGGAAGCTACAGGTAGATTATTTCTCAATATTTATTAACTAAGGAATGTTTGTGTAGATTTGAAAACTTCTGGATGGTAAGGGTGAAAGTAAATGTCAGAAGGGTACAGTGTGTGCATTCCTGTGAAATTTCCCATTTATAAATGAGTGTTTTGCTAATTGTAGGATTCTTGGTTGAAAGATTCACTTTTTCTAACACTTTGTAGATGTCATCTCCCTGTCTTCTGGTTTTCTAGATTCCAAGTGAGAAGTAAGGTTTAAATCTTATTAAAATATCTTTCAATTATAAATTACATACTGTTATTAATTTCAAGATTTTATCTTTGTCTTTGAGGTTATTGAAGTATAAATGACAAAAATTGTACATGTTTAAAGTGGACAACTTGATGCTTTCACATGCACATACACTGTGAAATAATCATTACAATCAAGCTGATTAACCTTCACCTCATATTTTTGGAGCAAAAGAATAAAGATTTATATTCTTAGCAGATTTCAAGTATTCAATACAATGTCATTCACCAGAGTCACTCTGATGTACATTAATCTCCGGAACTTATTCATCTTGCACAACTGAAATTTTGTGATATTTGATCAATATCTTCCCATTTTCCCCCAAGCCCCAAACCCTGGTAACCGCCACTTCACTCTGTGTTTCTGAGTTCAATTATTTTAGGCTCTAAATGTAAGTGAGACTATGCAATACTTGTATTTCTGTGCCTGGTTTACTTTACTAAGCATAATAATCTCCAGGTTCATTGCTGTCATCACAAATTTGCCTTTAAGGATGAAATATATTTCCATTTCTTGTGAGTGTGTGTATACATACAGTAAAAATATCATATACTGTATTTTATTTATCCATTCATTTGTTAACGTAATTTAGATGGTTTTCATATGTTGGCTATGGGAATTAATTCCACAATGAGATGAGAGTGCAAATATCTCTTTGATATGCTGATTTCATTTCCTTAAGTTATGCAGCCAGATGTGGGATTTCTGGATCACATGGCAGTTCTACTTTTAAAATTTCGAAGAGTCTCTGTACTATTTTCCACAGTTGCTGTGCCCATATACACTCCCACCAATAGTGGCCAAGTGTTTCCTTTTCTTCAGATCTGCACTATCACTTATTACCTTTTTTCTTTTGATGATAGCCATCTTAACAGGTATGAAGTAAAATTTAATTGTGGTTTTGATTTACATTTAATTGATGATTAGTAATGTTGAGCACTTTTCAAATTTAGCCTTTTGTATGTTTTCTTTTTCTAATTTTTAATTATTTTTATTGAGTTGTATGAGTTACTTATGTATTTTAGATGATAACCCCTTGCCAGATATGTGGCTTAAAAGTATTATTTTCCCATTCAAAGATTGCCTTTTCACTCTGTTGATTGCTTCCTTTGTCCTCAGATGCTTTTAAGTTTGATGTAAATGAGAAAAATCATTTGCTTTGATGATCTATCCATTATAGAGTAGGATATTGAAATCTACTATCACTATTGTATTGCTGTCTATTTAGCCTATCAGATATGTCATTGTTTGCTTTATAATTTTCTTTCTTATAGGGTACATATATAATTTTAATTGTCATGTCTTCCTAAGTTGACCCTTTAATCATTGTGTAGTGACTGTGTACGTCTCTTCTGATGCTTTTAACTCAGTCAATTTTTGAGTTAAAATAGCAATTTTATTTTTTTAATTTATTTTTAATTGGAAAATAATTGGTTACAATATTGTGTTGGTTTCTGCCATATATCAATATGAGTCAGCCATAGGTATACATATGTTCCCTCCCTCTTGAACTTCTTTCCCACTCCATCCCATGCTTCTAGGTTGTCACAGAGCATCAGGTTTGAGCTATGTGTATCATCATAAAGCAAGTTCCCACTGGCTATCTATTTTACATATGGTAATGTATATGCTTCAAAGCCACTCTCAATTTGCCCCTCCTTCTCCTTCACCCACTGTGTCCACAAATCTGTTCTCCGTGTCTGCATCTCCATTGAGGCCCTGCAAGTAAATTCATTAGTGCTATATTTCTAGGTTCTATATGTATGAATTAATATATGATATTTATTTTTCTCTTTTTGATTTCCTTTGTATAATAGGCTCTAGGTTCATCCATCTCATTAGAACTGACTCAAATACATTTCTTTTTATGGCTGAGGAATATTGTGTATATATATATATATATATATATATATATATATATATATATATATATGTACCAATTATCTGTTGATGGGTGGAGGTGTGTTCCCTCCTTGCTATTTACCTGTGGCCAAACTATGGTGGAGGTAATGAAGATAAAGGTGACCTCATCAAAGGATCCCATGCATGTACTGCTACACTCAGTGCCCCCAATCCAGCAGCAGGCCCCCACTGACCCATGCGTCCACTGGAGACTCCTGGACAGTCACAGGCAAGTCTGGGTCAGTCTCTTGTGGGGTCATTACTCCTTCTCCTGAGTGCTGGTGTACAAGGTTCTGTTTGTGCCCTCCAATAGTCTATTTCCCAATCTTGTGTAAATTCTGGCATCTCTATGGTGGGGTTAATGGTGACCTCCTCCAAGAGGGCTTATGCCATAACCGAGTCTGCTGCACCCAGAATGCCTGTCCCTGTGGCTGTCTACTGCTGACCCATACCTCTACAGGAGATAGTCAAACACAGTTCTGTCTCAGTTTCTGTGGGGTCCCTAGGTCCTGGTGTGTTTAAGGTTTATTTGAGCCCTCTGAGTGCCTCTGGCAAGAATGGGGTTTGATTCTAAATGTGAATTTGCCCCTCCTACCATCTTGCTGGGGCTTCTTCTTTGCCCTTAGATGTGGAGCGTCTCCTCATGGCCACTGCTCATGACCTTGGACGTGGGATATCTCCTCTTGGCCACTCACCGTTCCATCAGAACAAGACCCAGTTTCCCCCTCAGTCAGTTTCTCCCATCACGAAGTTTCCATAAGCCTCTTCTCCTTCTACATCAGAGGGCAGACAGACTGAAAAACACAGTCATAGAAAACTAATCAATCTGTTCATATGGACCACAGCCTTGTCTTAACTCAATGAAGCTATGAGCCTTGCCATGTAGTGCCACCAAGATGAATGGGTCATGATGGAGAGTTCTTACAAAATGTGGTCCACTGGAGAAGGGAATGGCAAGCAACTTCAGAACTGTTGCCTTGATAGCCCCATGAGCAGTATGAAAAGGCAAAAAATAGGACACTGAAAGATGAACTCCCCAGGTCGGTAGGTGCCCAATATGCTATTGGAGATCAGTGGAGAAATAATTCCAGAAAAAATAAAGAGACAGAGCCAAAGCAATAACAACACCCAGTTGTGGTTGTGACTGGTATTGGAAACAAGATCTGATGCTGTAAAGAGCGATATTGCTTGGGAACCTGTAATGTTAGGTCCATGAATCAAGGCAAATTAGAAGTGGTCAACTGCGAGATGGCAAGAGTGAAAGTTGACATTTTAGGAATCAGAGAACGAAAATGGACTGGAATGGGTGAATATAGCTCAGATAACTATTATATCTACTACAATGGGCAAGAATCCTTTAGAAGAAATGGAATAACCATCATAGTCAACAAAAGAGTCCAAAATTCAATATTTGGATGCAATAAAAAATGACAGAATGAGCTCTGTTCATTTCCAAGGCAAATAATTCAACATCACGGTAATCCAAGTATATGCCCTGACCAGTCATGCTGAAAAAGCTGAAGTTGAATAGTTCTATGAAGACCAAAAAATCTTCTAGAACTAACACCCAAAAAAAGATGTCATTTTCATTATAGGGGACTGGAATGCAAAATAAGAAGTCAAGAAACACCTGGAGTAACAGGAAAACTTGGCCCTGGAGTACAGAATGAAGCAGGACAAAGGCTAACAGAGTTTTGCCAAAAGAGCACACAGGTTAGAGCAAACACCCTCTTCCAACAACTCAAGAGAAGATTCTACCCATGGACATCACCAGATGGCCAACACGGAAATCAGATTGATTATATTCTTTGCAGCCAAAACGGAGAAGCTCCATACACTCAGCAAAGACAAGACTAGAGGCAGACTGTGGCTCAGATCATGGACTCCTTATTGACAAATTCAGACTTAAATTGAAGAAAGTAGGGAAAACCACTAGACCATTCAGGTATGACCTAAATCAAATCCCTTATCATTACACAGTGGAAGTGAGAAATAGATTTAAGGGACTACATTGATAGACTGATTATCTGATGAACTATGGACAGAGGTTCGTGACATTGTATAGGAAGCAGGGATTGTCAAGAAAAAGAAATGCAAAAAAGTAAAATGGCTGTCTGAGGAGGCCTTACAAATAGCTGTGAAAAGAAGAGAAGTGAAAAGCAAAGAAGAAAAGGAAATATATACCCATTTGAATGCAGAGTTTCAAAGAATAGCAAGGAGAGATAAGAAAGTCTTCCTCAGTGATCAGTGCAAAGAAATAGAGGAAAACTATAGAATGGGAAAGACTAGAGATCTCTTCAAGAAAATTAGAGGTACCAAGGGTACATTTCATGCAAAGATGGGCTCAATAAAGGACAAAAATGGTATGGACCTAACAGAGGCAGAAGATATTAAGAAGTGATGGCAAGAATACACAGAAGAACTGTACAAAAATGATCTTCACGGTCAGATAATCAAGATGGTGTGATCACTGACCTAGAGCCAGACATCCTTGAATGTGAAGTCAAATGGGCCTTAGAAAGCATCGCTGTGAACAAAGCTAGCGGAGGTGATGTAACTCCAATTGAACTATTTCAAATCCTAAACAATGATGCTGTGAATGTGCTGCACTCAATATGCCAGCAAATTTGGAAAATTCAGCAGTGGCCACAGGACTGGAAAAGGTCAGTTTTCATTCCAATCCCAAAGAAAGGCAATGCCAAAGAAAGCTCAAACTACCGCACAATTGCACTCATCTCACATGCTAGTAAAGTAATATTCGAAATTCTCCAAGACAGGCCTCAACAACACATAAACTGGGAACTTCCAGATATTCAAGCTGGTTTTAGAAAAGGCAGAGAACCAGAGATGAAATTGCCAACGTCTGCTTTATCATTGAAAAGGCAAGAGAGTTCCAGAAAAACATCTATTTCTGTTTTATTGACTATGCCAAAGCCTTTAACTGTGTGGATCACAATAAAGATCGCAATAAACTGTGGAAAATTCTGAAAGACCAACTGACCTGCCTCTTGAGAAACCTGTATGTAGGTCAAGAAGCAACAGTTAGAACTGGACATGGAACAACAGACTGGTTCCAAATAGGAAAAGGAGTATGTCAAGTCTGTATATTGTCACTCTGCTTACTTAACTTATATGCAGAGTACATCATGAGAAACGCTGCACTGGAGGAAGCACAAGCTGGAATCAAGATTGCTGGGAGAAATCAGATATGCAGATGACACCTCACTTATGGCAGAATGTGAAGAAGAACCAAAGAGCGTCTTGATGAAAGGAACAGAGGAGAGTGAAAAAGTTGGCTTAAAGCTCAACATTCAGAAAACTAACATCATGGCATCCAGTCCCGTCACTTCATGGCAAGTAGATAGGGAAACAGTGGCTGACTTTCTTTTGGGAGGCTCCAAAATCACTGCAGATGGTCATTGCAGCCATGAAATTAAAAGATGCTTACTCCTTGAAAGGAAAGTTATGACCAACCTAGATAGCATATTGAATAGCAGAGACATTACTTTGCCAACAAAGGTCCGTCTAGTCAAGGTTATGATTTTTCCAGCAGTCATGTATTTATGTGAAAGTTGGACTATGAAGAAGCTGAGCACCACAGAATTGATGCTTTTGTCCTTGGGTATTGGAGAAGACTCTTGAGAGTCCCTTGGACTGCAAAGAGATACAACCAGTCCATCCTAAAAGAAATCAGTCCTTAATATTCATTGGAAGCACTCATGCTGAAGCTGAGGCTTCAATACTTTGGCCACCTGATGCAAAGGGCTGATTCATTGGAAAGGACCCTGATGCTGTTAAAGATTGAAGGTGGGAGGAAAAGGGAATGACAGAGGATGAGATGGTTGGATGGCATCGTCAACTCAGTGGACATGATTTTGAGTAAACTGCGGAGTTGGTGATGGACAGGGAGGCCTAGCATGCTGCGGTCCATGGGGGTCACAAAATTTCAGACACAACTGAGCAACTCAACTGAACTATGTACCACAGCTTCTTTATTCTTTCATTCTGTCATTGGACAGCTAGCTTGCTTCCATGTCTTTTTTCCAATTAGGATTCTCCTTTTTGATTTCTTCAGTTATCTGTTTGTTATTCAGAAGAATATTGTTTAACTTCCATGTATTTGTGTTTTTTATAGATTTTTTTTCTTGTAGTTGATGTCTAATCTTATAGTGTTGGGGGTCAGAAAAAAATGCTTGAAATGACTTCACTTAGTTTTTTTTTTAATTTGACATGTCTTGATTTTTAATCAAAATGTGATCCATCCTGGAAATGCTTCTTGTGCACTTGAGAAAAATTGATATCTATTGTCTTTGAATGAAATGACCTGTGGATATCAATTATGTCCAACTGGTCAAATGTATCATTTAAAGCTTGCATTTCCTTATTAATTTTCTTTCTGGATCATATGTCCATTGGTGTGAGTGGAATATTAAAGTCCCCCACTACTATTGTGTTACTGTTGATTTTCCCTTTAATAGTTGCTACCATTTGCCTTATTTATTGGGGTGCTCCTATGTTGGGTGCATATTTATTTATAATGGTTACATCTTCATCTTGGTTTGATACCTTAATCATTATGTAGTGTCCTACTTTGTCTCTAAAGTCTATTTTTTCCCAATATGAGTATTGCTACTCTTGCTATCTTTTGATTTCATTTTCATGGAATATTTTTTCCCAACCTCTCACTTTCAGTGTGTATATGTCCTTAGGTATCTTGTAGGCTGAGTATATAGAGGTCTTGTTTTTGTATCCATTCAGCTATTCTCTGTCTTTTGGTTGGAATATTTAGTCCATTTACATGTAAGGTGAATATTGATATGTATGACCCTTTTACCATTTATTGTTTTGGGCTTGTTTTTGTAGGCCTTTTCTTTTGTTTTGTTGTTTTTTTTTTTGTCTAGCAAAGTTCTTTTAGCATTTGTTGTAAAGTCAGTTTGGTGGTACTGAATTCTCTCAATTTTTCCTCATCTGTAAATCTTTTGGGTTCTCTTTTGAATCTTAGTGTGATCCTTGCTGGATAGAGTAATCTTGGCTGTAAGATTTTCCTGTTGTTGCTTTAAATATATCCTGCCACTCCTTTCTGTCTTGCAGATTTTCTGTTGAAAGATCAGCTGTTTATGTTATGGGGATCCCCTTGTATATTATCTGTTGCATTTTCCTTGCTACTTTTAATATTAATATTTGTTCTTTGTGTTTAATTTTTGTTAGCTTGATTAGTATGTGTCTTAGCATGTTTCTCCTTGGATTTATCCTGTATAGGACTCTCTGGGCTTCCTAGGCTTGGGTGGCTATTTTCCTTTCCCATGTTAGGGAGGTTTTCCACTATAATCTCCTCAAATGTCTTGTCATACCCTTCCCTTTTGTCTTCTTCTGGGACCCCTATGATTCTAATGTTGTTACAGTTAATGTACCTGCACCTGAGGCTTCTGGAACTAATTTCCTTTCTTTTCTTTGATCTCTGATACTGTCCTCATTTATTTTTACTCTTTTTTCTTTATTCTGCTCTGGTTCAGCTATTCACAACATTCTAGCTTCCAGCTCACTTATCCATTCTTCTCCCTCAGTTACTCTGATATTGGTTCCCTCTAGTGTATTTTTAATCTCAGTTATTGCATTGTTCACTGTTGATTGTTAACTATTTACTTCTTCTAGGTCCCTTTTAAAAATTTCTTGCATCTTCTCAATCCATGCCTCCAGTCTATTTATCTGTGTCCCTACTTTATTTTCAAGATTTTAGGTCATCTTTACTATTATTACTCTGAATTCTTTTGCAGGTGTACTGCCTATTTCTTCATTTGTTTGGTCATGTGGGTTTTTACCACATTCCTTCATCTGCTGTGTGTTTCTCTGTCTTTTCATTTTGTTTAATTTACTTTGTTTGAGGTCTCCTTTCTGCAGGCTGGAAAGTCATATTTCCTCTTAATTGTGGGGTCTGATCCAGGGTGGAGTTGGACCAGTGTTTTGTGAAGGGTTCCTCATTCGTGAGATATGTGCCTGTATATTGGTGAATAGAGCTGGATCTTGTCTATCTGAAGGGCAGTGTCATGTACAGTAGTGTGTTTGGGGATATGTGTGGATTGGTATGGCTTTGGACAGCCTCTCTGCTAACATGAAGGATTGTGCTCCTATTTTGCTGAAGTAGTGGCATAGGGCATCCAGCACTATAGTTTGCCAGCCTTTGAGTGGGGCTTGCTCTTAGTGTTGAGATGAAGGCCTTTGGGAGAACTCTCATTGATTAAAGATACCTGGGATCAGGAGTTCTCTGGTGGTTGAAGTCCTGGACTCAGATTTCCCACCTCAGGCATTCAGGGCCAGCCTTTTACTGTTGCACCAAGACCTCACAAGCCACACAGCACAGAAGACAAAACCCCAAGACTGTTGGTGAAAACAACACGCAACAGCCCGGAACACCCAGAGAAACCCACAGCAAAGTGGTCTGATATTTCTAGGATGGTCTCAAAACCTGTTTGAGACAGCATGAGTTCCACTTAACCTCATATCTATCCTTACTCCAGCTTGTACTCACTCCTAAAGTCCACATTTGCCCCTAACATCAAGTCTTAATCTAATTTGGGGTATTTAATCTTCTGCACCTGTGGCTGCTGGAACTTATTTCCTTTATATTCTTTTGTCACCCAGCCCCTGGTGTTCTGCTTTGGTTTTGGCCTGGTTCTGCTTGTATGCTGCCCTCAGGTGACTATTCCCTGCTAAGACATAAGGGGGCAAAAACCAAGGCTCACTTGCTCAGTCAGGCTGAGTAGAGGGAAGGGTATGCCAGCCACAAAACCTGCACAAGTAGAAAACTGAGATGTTGTTACAGTGTGAGGCAGGTAGTGTGCTCTCCAGAGGAATTGGTCTCAAGTCATGTATTCCTGGAAGAGCCAAGCTGCTTAGGCTCCCTGTGGGCAATAACCTGTGCTTGCTTGCAGCCTGGTGGTAGCTTCCACCTCTGGGGTCAGGACCTCATTAGTGGTATTTTGCTTGCTGCCTCAGGCACTTTCCCAAGTTTTGGCAGTGGCTGTGCCTTTTTTCCCCTTCTATGATCATTAACTGCAGTCTCCTTTAATTCCACCTTCTGGGGCTCTGATAACTTTTGGAGGTGGCCAACGGTCACTTAGCTGCTATCTGCAAATGCAATCAATTAGAGTGTCCCAGGGACAATAACCTCTTGCCACTCTGGGATGCCCAGTCTTTCCTCTGGTCTCCCTCAGCTGTTGCAGTAGCCCTATCAGGGTATCCTCACAGCAGCCAACCCTTGTCCTCTCCCTGGGTTCCTACACCCACATCTGAGCCTCGGCACCCTGAGCATGAACAAAAAGATCTTGTATTGCCATTTTGTTATTTATTTATTTTGATCTGTTTGATAGTTCCCTTGTTCCTCTCTTCTCCAGTTATATTTCTCTGTGGTTTGATGACATAGTTGTACTGGTTGCTTTGATTCTCTTTTTATCTTTTTGTATCTACTGTTTTTTTTTGTTACTATGAATTTCCCATCAAGTATTTTAGTTATAGTCATCTGCTTTAAGCAAATAACAAGTAGCTTAGATCATATATAGAAACTCTGCACTTTATTTTGCTCCACAAACTTTATGTAATTTATATTAGATTTTATCTTTTTATATGTATTTTGTTTCTACTAACAGATTTCTATGATTATCCTGATTCTTACTGCTTTTGTAAATACTAGTGTTAACAGTGACTATGCCACCATTGGAACATTACCATATTTTGCATTTGCCTTTATGTTTAACTTTATCAGTGGTACTTATATTTTTCATATGATTTCATGTTGTTTTTATTTGTTTACATATTTTTGGTTTCAAATAGAACTCCTTTAAGCATTTATTATAAGGCAAGCATGTGTTTGTGTATGCGTGTTCTCATTTATGTCCAACTATTTGGGATCCCATGGACTGTAGCCCATCAGGTTCCTCTGTTCATGGGATTTTCCAGGCAAGAATATCGGAGTGAGTTGACCTTTCCTTCTCCAGGGGATCTTCCTGAGTCAGGGAATGAACCTGTGTCTCTTGTGTCTCTTTCATTGGCAGGCAGATCCTTTAACACTGTACCACCTGGGAAGCCCATAAGGCAAATCTAGTGGTGATAAATCCCCTTAGTTTGTTTTCCATTCTAGAAAAGTCTTAACCTGTCTTTTATTCATAAAGGACAGTTATGTCAAGAAAAGTATTCTTTTTTTCAATAAAAATAAACTTTTATAGCTCCATTTCCTGATTATAAAACTTGGGGGAAAAGTAGAACGAGGCAAAATACATTCTGTGTTACAAGTCAGAAGGTAAGGTATTCTTTTTTGCAGTCTTTCAGTACATCCCACTCTCTCCTGTCCTTCAGTACTTTTGCTGAGAAATCAACTAATAGTCTTATGAGGGGTCCTTTGTATAATATAACAAGTTATTTTTCTTGTACTGTTTTCAATTTTTTTTCTTTCTCTTTGACGTATAAAAATTGGATTATAATGTGTTTTGGGGTAGACTTCTTTGAGTTCATTCATTCTATTTAGAAATTTTTGTACTTAATTAATCAAGATATCAATGTCTCTGCCTAGAATTGTGAAGTTCTTAGACAGTGTTTTTTAAGTAAACTTTCAGTCCCATTGTTTTTTTTTCTTGTTTTTGAACCCCCTTTATGCACATAGTACTACACTCGATGATGTTGCCTGAATTTTGAATTTATTCTTCATTTTTTCTCTTTCTTTTTAAAAATCATTTTTGCTTCTGTGACTGGATAATTTGAAATGAACTGTCTTTGAGTTAGCTGATTCTTACTTCTATATGACTGAGTCTGCTATTTAAATTTCTATTTTATTTTTCAGTTCAGTCACTATATCCTTCTATTTAATAATTTTTAATGGCTTCTATTTCTTTATTAGGGCTTCCCTAGTGGCTCAATTATAAAGAATCCACCTGCCACTGCAGGAGATGCTGGTTAGATCTATAAATCAGGAAGATCACCTGGAGGAGGAAATAGCAACATATTCCAGTGTACTTGCCTGGGAAACCCCATGGACAGAACTTGGTGGGCTACAGTCCATGGGGTCACAAAAAAAGTTGGACATGACTTAGTGACTAAACAGCAACAATTTATTAAATTTCTCATTTTGTTCATGTATTTTATTCTTGATGTTATTTAATCTCTCTCTGCCCTATTGTATTGGGTTGGTCAAAACGTTCCTTCATTTTTTTAAGTAAAAATAAAAGACACATTTTTCATTTTCACAAAGAACTTTATTGAACAGCATATTCACTGTTTTCTTCCACTATTTTCTGCCATGTTTCAGGCAACTTTATAATTTTATCTTCCTCAAACTTTTCATCTTTTTGAATAAAGAACTCTTCCAGGTGCTTTTTAAAGTCTTCCAGGGAATGAAGTCCTAAAGGGACTGAATGTTCATTGGAAGGACTGATGTTGAAGCTGAAATTCCAATACTTTGGCTATCTGATGCGAAGAGCTGACTCATTTGAAAAGACCCTGATGCTGGGAAACATTGAAGGCAGGGGACGACAGAGGATGAGATGGTTGGATGGCATCACCAACTCAATGGACATGAGTTTGGGTAAACTCCAGGAGTTGGTGATGGACAGGGAAGCTTGGCGTGTTGCAGTCCATGGGATCGCAAAGAGTCAGACACGACTGAGCGACTGAACTGAACTGACTGATGGAATGCAATTGTTTCGCATTAAGAGAATTTTTTTAAGTCTGAAATAAATGGGCATCTGAAGCTGCAATGTTTGGTGAGTATGGTGGATGAATCAGAAATTCCCAGCCAAACTGTAACCATTTTTGCTTGGTCATAGCATTAAATTGATGGAAAATTGTGCATTTTATGTTAATTCTGAATTCTTTTCATCAAGTGCCACTTTCAATGTGTCTAATTGAGAGCAGTGTTTGCAATTACTTGGTTTCATGGAAGGAGTTCATAATAGAAGACTCTCTTCCAATCCCACCATATACATATCATTCACCTTTGGCCTATATGTGGTTGGCGGTGGTTCATTTCACTTGCCCCACAATTTCTTCCATCCCACATTATTGTACAGTATCCACTTTTCATCACCCATAACAATTTATTTTAAAAATGAAATGCTTTTGTTGTACTTAAGGAACAAATCATATGCAGAAATGCCATCAAGAAGGTTCTTTTTTGTTTGTTTGTTTTTCTCACTTAACTTATGTGGAACACAAACATCAAAGCAATGGATATAACCAAGCTGGTGCAAATAATTGTCAACACTTGATTTGGATATTTTGAGTATGTTGGCTGTCTCCTGATTGATATATCATTGATTGTTCTCAAGTAATACCTCGATTTGATCACTAACTTAAATGGTCTACCAATTGTGAAGCACTGTCCAGTAAGAAATCTCCAGTATTAAACTTTGCAAACTACTTTTGACATGTTTGTTCAGTCACAGCACCTTCTCCATACACTGCACAAGCCTTTTTTTTTGCATTTCAGTTGCATTCTTTCCTTTCTTGAAACAATAAAGCATATTGTGCCAAAAATGTTACTTTTTCCTTCCATTTTTAACATTAAAATTCTACACAGAAACTCACCAGTTTGAATAAGATTTTTAGTGCAAATTGACCTGACACATGTCACAATACTACCTAATCATATTTTATTTTAATTTATGTATTTATTTTAATTGGAGGAGACTGTTTTGAATGAAGTTAAAGACAACCAAGTGCTACTAGAGCCATCTTACAGAAGAAAACAATGAAAAATTTGGCCAACCCAATAGGTCACTGAGCTTCTTTAAGGTAGTTGTTTTCTGTTTGTTTTTATTTTTATTGGGCTCTAGAGGATGGGTTGGGAAATATCTCCCCAATTTAGAGAGATAGATCCATTCTAATATTCCTGGGATAGCCTGAGGGCTTTTTCTTTTTCTTGGAGCTCCTGCTGTTTCTGGCAGGAACCTCCTCAGGTCCACTATTGAGTGACTTCTCCTTGAAAGACAATTTCTTCTTTTTCTTGGGCACCCTCTTGTATCCTGAGTCTTCAGAGACACTAACTTGTTCCTCTCTGGGGAAAGATTTCTTCCTCTTGGGAAGAATCCACTGCCAGCTGTCTCTTCAAGATTACTACTAACTAGATCCTCCTTTGAAAAACATTTTTTTCTTCAATTTGTAAAAGGAGGCAGATGGGTCTTCCATCCTCCTGAGAATCTTTCTGGGGCTTTTTCTTTTTCTTTTTTTTGGGGGTGGGGTCTTTCATTTGTCTCCTCACACTCCTCCAGGACACTACTGCTTTCTGAAGATGACAGGGAAACTGAAGCCAGCCTTTTCTTTTCCTTCTTCAAGCATTTCCTCTCCTGTTTCTCGAGCTTCCTAGTAATCTTAGCTGCTGCTTCATCTGCCTGAATCATTGCCTCCTTCAAGACTTCCAGATTCTTTTGTGGAATCTATCCAGTCTCACAGAAGGACAGACACTCCTCAACTTGTTCTTGAAGCTTCTCCCCAAATACAGTGGTGGGTACCTCAGAGAAGCAATCAATTTATGAGGCAATACTGCATTTGTTTGCCAGATATTGGGAAACGTAGGCTTTGTTCTTGGCAGCTGCTTAGTCAATGAAGGTAGAGTGGAAAATGAGTTCATATTTTGGGGTGTTACCCCTTGTCTTCAAGGCTCTGGAAATTTGGTCCCTTTTCTGGGCCCAGAGAATCACTCAGACACCAGGATTGGCCATCACACCCCAAACAGAGGTCTGTATAGGTCAGAAAGAAGGTAACAGTTTTGAATTCATTGTTAATCAGTTCATGGATCTCCATTTCTTTAAGATCAGTTACTAGAGCTTTCTCAGTTACCTTTGATCGTATCCTGTTTCTCTGACTCTATATGATCTGCGTAATTTTGCTTGGATGTCAGTACATTGGCAGGTTCAGACAACTCTTTCAATCTTTAAAGACTGATTTTTACATGTAAAGGTCTTCTACTGGATCTCTAAACTAACAGGACTACTTCTACAATCGCAGTTGAGTTGAGTTGAAGCCAAGCAACAGTTGCACAGCTGGGTCCACAATTTGGTGTGTAATTGTTGGACCTACTACCAAGGGTATGGGTGGTGTGACTTCTGCCAGATTTCCTGGTATATAGGACTACCTCTTTCTTGGGCTTTGGTCTAGTGGAGCTCTAGTCCCATAATATGTCACAGGGCCAGTTCTGGGACTCCAGTTGGGCTTATAGACAACAGGTTTGTCACCATTGATGCAGACAGGTGTGGAACATGCCATGTCCCTGAACAGTCTCTTGCAAGGTATTTGCATATGGTGGTAAATAATATGGACAAGTAGAACAAGATAAGAGGTATCAGAAATTAGGAGGGGAACATCAGGTATCATATGCATAAGACATCCATCCTACTTTGTTTCCCCTTAGAACAACTAATTAGATACCCATACACAAACAAAAGTGCTTCTATGGAGATTGTGTGATCCAACATCATACACCAAGAGACCTGAGTAGAGTATCATCCACCAGTACATCTGCTAGTAGGTATGTATATTTTAGCATGAGCTGTATAACCAGTGGAGTCAGCAAACTTGCCCCAATCCCTCGAAGCCACAGTCAAAGGTGACTTGAGTAGGCATTCATGTTTAACAGGGAATTTGAAGAAATTGAGTCTTCCTATGGGGAGATTTCAGCATGACATTGTATCTTTAAAAAAATCCTAGTTTGGACATAGTGGAGGAGGAAGAGGAACTCTACTAGTACTATTCATACTCCATCAGAACACAATGGAAGGCTTAAGTAATTGGCACTGACCTTCTGTGGGGAAAAATAATAGCAGTTAATGAGTGCCCAGCTACCCAAGATGTGTGAGATACTGCTGGAGAAATCTGTTTCTGACACCACCCGAAGTACATACTAAGGAAGGACTGCTATGACTGGGGTTAGGTGGGATATCAGGAAAAAGGCAGATAGGATTATCAAAAGGCTTTAAACGATATAGTTTTTGCTAACTAAATTCAGAATTTCAGCAAGGAGTTTATCCACAAGCCTCTATGAGGACCTCATCTAAGGATCACATCTCTGGACCTATAGATATCCACAATACCCCAAATATTATATACGCACTTTTCCTCACCCTACACCTGGCTCACTGTGCATGTTCCAGAGTGCCACAGAAGAGCATTCCATTCGCTAAATGGAATGCTATTAGAAAAACAAACTAGAATCTGTGGCCAAGGGAGGAACCACGAACTTGAGTTACAGTGCCATCTTCTGGTAAGCAAAAGAGAGTTTTCCAGCAGATAGTCTGTGAGTGCTAAGAACAAGACAAGACATAGAAGCCTAGAGAATTCTTACACAAGTGGAAGAAATAAAAGTGGACTAAGTGGACCCATACAAAGGGGGAGAAAATTCCAGATATAATACCACCAATAAACAAAATACTTTATCTGATGGTTAAAGACTTAAGGAGGTGTCTGCGGCTTCAAATATAAAGGTAGCAATACAAAACTACAAGGAACATGAAAATGAAGTAAAAGGCTATATCCAAAAGATAACATTGATTCTCTAATAACTGAGTCAAAAGCATAGAATTTTTCAATCTATATTTTTTAAAAAGCCAAGATATCTATTTTTAAGAAGCCCAATGAGCCATAAGAAAACTCATAAGGGCAATTAACTAAATCATGGAAAAATACAGGTTCAAAATATATTTACCAAAGAGAAAAATCATTAAAAAAGACTAAGCAAATGATCTAGAGTTGAAGAGCTCAATCAGTTAAATGAAAGTGCAATAGAAAACATCTGCAACAGAATAGAGCAAATGAAAGACAGAATAAATAAACTGGAAGACAGGGATTTAAAAGTGATCCAGACAAGGAAGAACAAAACCAAGAATAAATTTAAAAAATAAAGAAAGCTTATGTAACTTATGAGTATGCCTCAAGATAGTAAATAATAGAAAAATCAGGATTGCAAAAATAGAAGAGAGGAAAATAGGGGCCAGAAAGTTTCTTTTAAAAAATTTATGGGAGAATGGCATTGAAACATGTTAATTATCATATGTGAAATCAATCGCCAGCCCAGGTTTGATGCTCGGGGCTGGTGCACCTGGATGACCCAGGGGGAGGGAATCGGGAGGGAGGAGGGGGAGCATATGTACACCCATGGCGGATTCATGTCAATGTATGGCAAAACCAACACAATAAAGTAAAGAAAATTAAAAAAAAATTGCCCAAATCTTCCCAAACCTAGGGAGAAATATGGACCCTCAAGTTCACAAAGCTAACAGTCACCATAATATCTCAATAAAAATTACCTTCCCCAAGATATATTTTACTGAAACTGTCAAAGATAAAGAGGGAATTCTAAAAGTGGACAGAGGAAAAGGTAATTGTAGCCTACAATGGAACCCCCATTAGACAATCTGCAGATTTCTATGGAGAAAACTTACAAGCCAAGAGAATGACATATTCAGTTTTGAAGGAAAAAAGTTGCCAGAGAAAAGTACTGGAGATATATATCTGGCAGCTTTTCTTCGGATATGAAGGAGAAATACTTTCCTAGAAAAACAAAAGTTGAGAGAGTTCATCACCACTATATATGCCTTGCGTTAAATGCTGAAATGAGTTATTCCAGATGAAAAGAAAATTTTAGTAACATAAATGCATATGAAAGCATATCTCACATGGATAAAGGTAAATGTACAGTCAGATTTTAGAAAGTTCTAATGCTCTAATCTGATGGTGTGTTAATAACCTAACTATAGGTATACAAGATAAAAGAATAGCATGTTAAAAATTACTATAGCAGCTAAAATTTTTAAATGAATACCTAATATAAAAGAGGTAAATATTGACCTTGAAAATATAAAAGGGGCAGAATAAAAGAATGGAGCATTTGTAGGCAATTGAAGTTAAGTTGCTATCAGCTTGGAATGTCTTATCTATAAGATATATCAGGTAAGCCTTGTGGCAACCACAACACACATACCTAGACTGCATTCACGATGATAAAGAAAAATAAGAGATAGCATACAACCACATAAACTCACCAACTTAAGAAGGTAGGCAGTAACATAGGAAAAAGAAACAATGGAAATATGAAACACGTAGAAGGCAACTAATAAGGTGACATTACATTATATATATATCAATAAGTACTCTAAATGTAAATGAATTTAATTTACCAATGAAAGGGCACGAGTGACTGGATGAATTTAAAACAAACAAACAAACAAAAAATAGGACCCGATTATATGCAGTCTACAGGAGATGCACTTCAATTTTAAGAACACACATAGACTGAATGTGAGGAAATGGAAAATGATACTGTTTGCAAATGGAAACCAAAAGACAGCCAAAGATAGCTATACTTATATCAAACAAAACAGAAGTTAAGCCAAAAATGGTAACAAGAGATAAAGTCACTATATTCCATACGATATTACAAAAAAATTCAAACTTTTTGCCCAACTCAATATAATGACAAAGGGATCAATTCATCAAGAAGATGTAGCAATCAAAAAGACACACACACACAACATAAGAGCACCTGTTTATATCAAGCAAATACGGATCTAAAGGTAGAGGTATACAAAAGTACAATAATAATAGGGTACTTAAATACCCTATTTTAAGCAATGGATAGATCATTTAGATGGAAAATCAGTGATGAGACACTGAACCTCAACCTTACATTAGAACAAATGAACATACAGACAATTATAGAACATTTTATTCAATAGCAGTACACTACATACTCTTCTCAAGTGCACATTAAACATTCTTCAGGTTAGATCTTATGATAGGACACAAAATACATCTTAGCAAATTGAAGAAACTGAAATCAGGCTAAGCATTTTTTTTTTCTGATTACAATGGTAAGAAAACGGAAATAAATAGCAAGAGGAATCTGGAAATTTTACAAGGATATGGAAAATAAAAAGACACTGCTGAACAACCAATAGGTCAAAGAAAAATCAAGAGAGCATTAAAAAAAATTGAAACAAATAAAAATATAAACACAATATGCCCAAACCCATCTGATGCTGCAAAAACAGTTATGAAAAAGATGCTTTTATTTATAAATGCTTATATTTAAAAAAGTAAAAGATATTAAATAAGCAACCTTAATTGAGACCTCAAAGAACTAAAAATAGAAGAACAAACTAAGCCTAAATTTAGAACAGGAAAATAAATAACACATATAAGAACAGAAATAGATGGGATTAGGAACAGGAAAACAATAGAAAATATCAACAAAACTAAGAACTTCTTTTTGAGCAAAACTGAAAAAAACAAACTGGCTAGACTAAGAAAAAAAGGAGAATCAAAAATAGAGCCATAAATGAAAAAGTAGAAATTACAACTAATACTACAGAAATATACAGAATAATAAACACTATTATGAACATTTATATGTTGACAAATTGGATAAATTACAAGAAATAGATAAATTCCTAGAAACATACAACCTACAAAAACTGAATCAAAAATAAATAAAGAAAGAGAGAGAAAATCTGAACATACTCATATTGGATACATAGATTGAATCAGTAATCAAAAATTTCCCAACATAAAAAAACTCAGGACCAGATAGCTTCACTGAATCCTACAGCATTTAAAAATAACTAACTCTAATTTTTTCTCTCTTTTTATAGTTTATTTTTTAATTTATTTATTTTAATTGGAGGCTAATTACTTTATAATATTGTAGTGGTTTTTGCCATACATTGACATGAATCAACCATGGGTGTACACTTTTCAAAATATGTTGAAACATACTTTCCACAAACAAAAGAAGAGAAGACATTTCCAAATTCTATAATATCATAATTTCCCTAATGTCAAAACCATACAAGGATACTACAGGAAAAAAAATTGTACCAATATCCCTGATGAATACAAATGTAAATATTCTCAATGAAATTGTCTCAAACCAAATTCAGTGACACATTAAGATGATTATATGCCATGACCAAGTGAGATTTATTCCCAGATACAAAGATGTTTCAAAAGATACACAGAACTTCCAAAACTATGTTGAAAAGTAGTGGTGAGAGTGGGCACCCTTGTCTTGTTCCTGACTTCAGGGGGAATGATTACAGTTTTTCAACATTGAGGATAATGTTTGCTGTGGGTTTGTCATATATAGCTTTTATTATGTTGAGGAATGTTCCTTCTATTCCTGCTTTTTGGAGGGTTTTTATCATAAATGGATGTTGAATTTTGTCACAGGCTTTCTCTGCATCTATTGAGATAATCATGTGATTTTTGGGTGCCCACTCTCACCACTACTTTTCAACATAGTTTTGGAAGTCTTGGCCACAGCAATCAGAGCAGATAAAGAAATCAAAGGAATCCAGATTGGAAAAGAAGAAGTAAAACTCTCTCTGTTTGCAGATGACATGATCCTCTATATTGAAAACCCTAAAGACTCTACGAGAAAATTACTAGAGCTAATCAGTGAATATAGCAAAGTTTCAGGATACAAAATCAACACACAGAAATCCCTGGCATTTCTATACACTAACAATGAGAAAACAGAAAGAGAAATTATGGAAACAATTCCATTCACCATTGAAACAAAAAGAGTAAAATACTTAGGGGTATTTCTACCTAAAGAAACAAAAGACTTGTATATAGAAAACTAAAAAACACTGATGAAAGAAATCAAAGAGGACACAAACAGATGGAGAAATGTGCCGTGTTCGTGGATTGGAAGAATCAATATAGTGAAAATGAGTATACTACCCAAAGCAATCTATAGATTCAATGCAATTCCTATCAAGCTA
>ML663484.1:91918-109969 GCA_007570785.1 Antilocapra americana | reverse complement strand
CCCAGCACAGTTGGGGAGTGGGGCTTCTCCTCTCCCCCGGCCCAGCCACTCTGTTTTCTCAGCGTGCAGCTAAGCAGGCCTTCTTGGTTAGGCTTGTCCTTCTCACAGTCCTACAGTCTCTTTTCTATGCAGTCTGATCTACCGGCAGGGATTTAATTTTGGAGTTTGCCCGGCTCCTGGTGAGAGGGCTTCCCCGCCCCCTCTGCTCAGGCTCTCTGTTGTCAGCCCAGCACAGTTGGGGAGTGGGGTTTCTCCTCTCCCCCGGCCCGGCCGCTCTGTTCTCTCGGCGTGCAGCTGAGCACTCCTTCTAAGGTGTATACAGCACCGATCTGACCAGAATCCCCAGAAGTCTTGGTTAGCCTCCCCGGGGCTGGGTTATGCCCACTGCTCTCAGGCGGGGGTTGGGCCGGTCCGCAGCCCGCAGCTGCCCAGCCTCTCTGTTGACTCCTCACCGCCCTTTATTTTGTGCACGGACCTGGCGGGGAGAGGGAGCTTTTCCTGGAAGGTTAGGTCCCTCAGGCTGCTCCGTTCCCTGAGCCCGCGGCCCGCCCCTCCCTGAGCAGGAGCAGTCTGCTTCGGCTGTGCTGCGGCTCTCGGCTGTTCCTTGTAGCCAGAGACGAACCTTGCAGGGCTTAGCTATTAATCTGCTTCTGCTCTCAGCTATATTGCTCTCCAAGATCCACCGCAGATCTGCCAGAGAGAATGCTCCCTGGTATTCAGAAACCTTTCTCCTCTTTTTTTTTTTTCCTCTTTATTCCAGACTCCCCTTCCGGGACGGAACCCGTCCCCAGCTCTTTGTCTCTCCCTCTACTTTTTTTTCTTTTCTTTCTTTTGTCCTACCTCCTCACGTCGGCACTGGGTCGCCTCTCCAGATGCCCGATGTCCTCTGCCAGCATTCAGTTCCTGTTTTTTGGAGTTTGCTCGGCCTTTAAAAGTTCTTTTGGTATATTTATTGGGGAGAGAGTGTTCTCCCCGTCCTATTCCTCCGCCATCTTAGTTTCACCCCCTATTCCTAGGTTTTTAAGGAATCTCCATACTGTTCTCTATAGTGGCTATATCAGCTTGCATTCCAACTAACAGTGTAATAGGGTTCTGTTTTCTCTATCAATCATCATTTGTCGACTTTTTAATGATGGTCATTCTGATATGACCATCAGATATGTCTGATGATGATATGTCGTTGTAGTTTTAATTTACATTTCTCCAATAATGTGTGATGTTGAACATTTTTTTTCATGTTTATTAACCATCTGCATGTCTTCTTTGAAGAAATGTCTATTTAGGTTTTATTCCCATTTTTTTATTGGGTTGTTTGTTTTTCTGATATTGAGCTGCATGAGCTACTTGTTTATTTTGGAGATTAATTCTTTGTCAGTTGTTTCGTTTGATATTATTTTCTCCCATTCTGAGTGTTGTCTTTTCACCTTTCTTACAGTTTCCTTCATTGTGCAAAGCTTTTCTGTTTAATTAGGTCCCATTTCCTTTATTTCCACTACTCTATGAGGTGGATCATGTCTAGAAAGATAGTACTGATGATTTTACATTCAGGGCAGCAAAGGAGACACAGGCATAAACAACAGTCTTTTTGACACAGTGAGGGAAGGGGAGGGTGAGATGACATGAGAAAATAGCACTGAAATATACATAGTATCATATGTAAAATAGCCAGTGGGAGTTTGTTATATGGCACAAGGAACACAAAGCTGGTGCTCTGTTACAGCCTAGAGGGGTGGGAGGGAGAGGAAGGTGGCAGGGGGACAAGAGAAAGGGAACATATGTGTACTTATGGCCAATTCATATTGATGTATGGCAAAAAATCCAATATTGTAAAGTGATCCTAAAAATAAAGAAAAAATATAAAAAATTTATATATATATATATATATATATATATATAATTTAGAGGAAAAAATCACCAGTTCTTAACTGACAGACAGAAAAAAAGTTGTTAAGACTGGTATGGATTGAATTAGCTTGAGACTGATAGGTCTCTGGGAGAAAGAGATTCTGAAAGAAACAGGCAGAGGTTATAGAATGGAAAGCAGAAATGCCAAAGATGAATTTAAATTTCTTTACAATTTTGATGGCTGGTCCTAGGTTCACTCTATAATCAAAAGAGTTGCTTTGAAGCCACTGCCAGAAAAACAAGTTAATGATTTTTTTTTTTCTTATCAGCATGTGGACACAGCCCTCTAAAATAAAGAATACCACCTTTAATTTTTTATACAAATTCCAAACAGTTCCTGCTATTTCCCTCAATGAAAGACAGATTGTTTTTAGTACATGCAGAGTATAAACTACATAAACTTTGAATTTGTCTATATAGCACAAATTAAGTTAAAGATTTGTACTATCAGTATAGTACAAATTATAGAGATCCCCCAATAAATGAAGTCAGCTAATCTAGATAATTTAGATAAATTACATTAAAAGATTATTTAGTTCAACTAAGATAACTGTAAAATTTCTCAATATCCACTGCATTAGGCATGGTGTTGATTCATCCTAACCTGTCATATCTAATTTGTTATGGTGATTTCAACAGACAGCAAAATCTTCAATCAATGGTCTGAAACTAATTATGGAAAATGGTAGTTATGTCAACACAGTATCTAAACATCCATGTTAAGAAGGAAAAGTTTATTCCACTTATTTTTGTGTGTGTGTGCGCTACATTAGACATTTGCAAATTGGTTTTTATTTGGGTTTTCCCTACTTGTGCTGTAAATTGCGTGCTTTTTTATTGGAAGAAAACAGCATTTGTGTGCAACAGAATAAACTTTGAACTCAAAGTAAAGAGATGCATCTTTTACCTCAGCCCTGATAAGAATAAATTGGATGACTTTTGATCAACTCCTGAATTTCTTCTTGTCTCCATTTCTTTGGTTCTACCTGCCTATTTACCTCATTAGGGATGTTGTGGTTATCAAAATTGACTCCAAGTTCAAAATAACTTAGAAAAGTTGAAATTGAGGTTTAAATCTAAGGGATTCTCATACTTATGTTTAGAACCATAATAATGCAGACTACTATATGAGAAAAGTGAACAATTAATTACACTAAGTTGAAAGTTCTGAATAGGCAAACATAAACTGTAAAAATAGATTTTATCACTAAAGCAGTTCCAGCTGTGCTTCAATTTTTGTGTTTCATATGATATATAAAATTTCCACTGCAAAGTTTTACTGTTTCTGTTATTACAATTTAATAACCATTTAGTAACAAGAAATGGGTCAATTGCAGATTGGTGGATTCTATCCATTCATATTAATGGCAAAAATAACCAAAAGTAATTCAGCTATTTCAGTCACTATGATAACCATGGAGATGACTAGTATCTAAAGAACAGCTAAAATAATATCACTTCTCTGCTCAAACTCCTTTAATAATATTTAGTGACCAAAAGATAATGTTCAAACACTCTAGGATTGAACTCAAGTCCCAAAGTACCTTTCCAATGTAATTTCTCCCTTGCCCTTCCTCACATAGATTCCTCATGCATGCTCCAACTAGATCATATTGCTTCCACTTCTACAGAGCCTTTACTACTTTTGCATTTATAACTTTGTTTATATTTGTCTCTCTAAATGGAATAGTCATTTTCCCTAGCTTTGCCTCTCAGTCCTAGAAATCTTTCCAACTTCTTCTCAAATACCACCTCTTCCATGAATAAGAATTCTTTGATCCAATCTAAATCTCATCTTCATTTTCTGGACTCAAACAATATTTTGTGCTTCTGTTTTAGCACTTTCTTCATATCTTCACACTTCTTTGTATTACAGATTTTTTAATAGAAATCTAATATCTCTAGATACCCAGTTTCTTCAGGAATGTGATTCCATCTATTTCATTGTGTTATATAGTACAACCAGGTGACATTAACTGTTGTCTTATGTCAACATAAAACAGGTGCTTGCTGTGCTATGCTGTGCTGACTCTTCGTGAATCTATGGACTGTAGCCCACCAGGCTCCTCTGTCCATGGGGATTCTCCAGGCAAGAATACTGGAGTGGGTTTCCATGCCTTCCTCCAGGGGATCTTCCCAATCTAGGGATCGAACCCAGGTTTCCTACATTGCTCATAGATACTTTTTTTTAAAATTTGCTTTACTTTATTGTGTTGGTTTTGCCATACAATGACATGAAACTGCCATGGGTCTACACATGCTCCCCCTCCAGAACCCCCCTCCCTCCCACCCCCGGCTCCCTCCCCCTGGGTCATCTCGGTGCACCAGCCCTGAGCATCAACCCTGGGCCGGCAATTGATTTCACATATGATAATTAACATGTTTCAATGCCATTCTCCCATATCATCCCACCCTTGCCCTCTTCCACAGAGTCCATGAGTCTGTTCTATACATCTGCATTCCTTTTGCTGTCTCGCATGCTGGGTTCTCATTATCATCTTTCTAAATTCCATATATATGTGTTAGTATACCGAATTGTTGTTTTTCCTTCTGGCTTACTTCACTCTGGATACTAGGCTCCAGTTCCGTCCACCTGAGTAGAACTGATTCAAATGAATTTTTTTTAGTGCTGAGTAATATTCCATTGTGTATATGTACCACAGCTTTCATATCCATTCATCAGTTGATGGGCATCTAGGTTGCTTCCATGTCCTGGCTATTGTGAGCAATGCGGCGATGAACACTGGGGTACATGTGTCTCTTTCAATTCTGGTTTCCTCAGTGTGTATGCCCAGGAGTGGGATTGCTGGGTCATATGGCAGGTCTATTTGCAGTTTTTTAAGGAATCTCCACACTGCTTTCCATAGTGGCTGTACTAATTTGCATTCCCACAAACAATGTAAGAGGGTTCCCTTTTCTCCACATCCTCTCCAGCATTTATTGCTTGTAGATTTTTTACCATCTGAATCACCAGGGGAGCCCAAGAATACTAGAGTGGGTAGCCTATCCTTCCTCCAGGGGATCTTCCCAACTCAGGAATGGAACTGGGGTCTCCTGCATTGCAGGCAGATTCTTTACCAGCTGATCTACCAGGGAAGCCCATAATAGGTGCTTACTAAGCATTTATTGTTTGTCAAAATAATATATAAACAATCAACTGAAAATTAACCAACCTAGGGATTTGGACGACTAGTCACAAAAGAAAGCATTGCATTCCATATATAATATAAATATAGAATAAGTTAGCCTTACTATTGTCATTAAGACCACAGAACAAAGAAGTTAGTTGACTGTAAACATTTCAAGATTTGTAAATATTTTTAGCACAATGAAAACATTATGCAAATTAATCATCATAGTCATAGTCTCTTGTGTGTGCTCCTTTCAGCCATAAAATTCATTGACTTGCTATGATTGAAGATGAAATAATAAATTTTCCAGGATGACAGTTATATGTAAGAGTTTGGAAAGGTACATGATGAAAAAATGTATGAATAATTTCTCTAACAGTGGTTAAGTGAAACAGGCTTGTTCTGTATCCTGATGATCTACCAGCTATTTGCTCTTACGCAAGTTCAGTAGCTTCTAAATTTTAGTTTCCTCTTTGATAGAATGAGGAGACTAGTAATAAGTAACTCACATTATTGTAGTAGGAACAAGTTTAAAATGTTATAAATTTTTCTACCAGGAACAAAAAGCAAAACTTTTTCAGAATTCAGTAATCAGATTATGTACAGTTGTGTGCTTGTGCACTCAAAACAGCTATATAGAGTGAATACTTGGGGGAATGCCTGCATTTTTACAATTAACGTTCAATGTCAAGGTTTTGATATACCAAGGGCTAATTAGTTTGTATTATAACATGGAATATATTTGTTAATCCTTTTGTCTTTAATCCATTTGATCATTAATAAACAGAGTATGGCTACATAATGTATTTTTATCTACTGTACCAATCTATGCATTTTTATTTTAGAGATTAACTCAGTTATATATAAAGCAATTACTGACAATGAAACAGTCACCACTACCTTTTGTTATTTTTTCTGTGTGTCATGACTTCCTCCTGTCATTTTCTTCTTTACTACTTATTTTGTGTTTATTGGAGTCTTTTGTATGAGAGATTCTGACTACGTTCTCATTTTCATTTGGTGTAGCCAGTAGATATTTTGATGGTGGTGATTATAGGGGTTGCATAAAAGAAAGGCAATGCCAAAGAATGCTCTAACTACTGCACAATTGCACTCATCTCACACGCTAGTAAGGTAATGCTCAAAATTCTCCAAGCCAGGTTTCAGCAATATGTGAACTGTGAATTTCCAGATGTTCTCTGGAGGAACCAGAGATCAAATTGCCAACACCTGCTGGATCATGGAAAAAGCAAGAGAATTCCAGAAAACATCTATTTCTGCTTTATTGACTATGTCAAAGCCTTTGACTTTGTGGATCACAATAAACTGTGGAAACTCTGAAAGAGATGGGAATACTAGACCACCTTACCTGCCTCTTGATAAACCTGTATGCAGGTCAGGAAGCAAAAGTAAAAATTGGACATGGAACAATAGACTGGTTCCAAATAGGAAAAGGAGTATGTCACGGCTGTATATTGTCACCTTGCTTATTTAACTTATATGCAGAGTATATCATGAGAAACGCTGGGCTAGAGGAAACACTAGCTGGATTCAAGATTGCTGGGAGAAGTATCAGTGACCTCAGATATGCAGATGACACCACCCTTATGGCAGAAAGTGAAGAAGAACTAAAACTCCTCTTGATGAAAGTGAAAGAAGAGAGCGAAAAAGTTGGCTTAAAACTCAACATTCAGAAAACTAAGATCATGGCGTTCAGTCATCAGTTCAGTTCAGTCACTCAGTCGTGTCCAACTCCTTGTGACCCTATGAATTGCAGCACACCAGGCTTCCCTGTCCATCACCAACTCCCAGAGTCCACCCTCACCCATGTCCATCGAGTCAGTCATGCCATCCAGCCATCTCATCCTCTATCGTACCCATCTCCTCCTGTCCCCAACCCTTCTCAGCATTAGGGTGTTTCCCAATGAATCAACTTTTCACATGAGGTGGCCAAAGTATTGGAGTTTCAGCTTCAACATCAGTCCTTCCAATGAACACCCAGTACTGATCTCCTTTAGGATGGACTGGTGATCTCCTTGCAGTCCAAGGGACTCTCAAGAGTCTTCTCCAACACCACAGTTCAAAAGCATTTATTCTCCGGCACTCAGCTTTCTTCACTGTCCAACTCTCACATCCATAAATGATTACTGGAAAAACCATAGCCTTGACTAGTTGGCCCTTTGTTGACAAAGTAATGTCTCAACTTTTAAATATGCTATCTAGATTGGTCATAATGGCAAGTAGATGGGGAAACAGTGGCTGGCTTTATTTTTCTGGGCTCCAAAATCACTACAAATGGTGACTGCAGCCATGAAATAAGAAGACACTCCTTGGAAGGAAAATTATGACCAGCCTAGACAGCGTATTAAAAAGCAGAGACATTACTTTGCCAACAAAAGTCTTTCTAGTCAAGGCTATGGTTTTTCCAGTAGTCATGTATGGATGTGAGAGTTGGATTATAAAGAAATCTGAGTGCCGAAGAACTGATGCTTTTGAACTGTGGTGTTGGAGAAGACTCTTGAGAGTCCCTTGGACTACAAGGAAATCCAACCAGTCCATCCTCAAGGAGATCAGTCCTGAGTGTTCATTGGAAGGACTAATGTTGAAGCTGAAAGTCCAATACTTTTGCTACCTGATGTGAAGAACTGATTCATTTGAAAAG
Source organism: Antilocapra americana (assembly GCA_007570785.1). Classification (NCBI taxonomy): domain Eukaryota; kingdom Metazoa; phylum Chordata; class Mammalia; order Artiodactyla; family Antilocapridae; genus Antilocapra; species Antilocapra americana. The sequence continues at coordinate 102,271 of ML663484.1, read as the reverse complement.
ACCCTGATGTTGGGGAAGATTGAGGGCAGGAGGAGGAGACAACAAAGGGTAAGATGGTTGGATGGCATCACTGACTCAATGGACATGAGTTTGGGTGGGCTCTGGAAGTTGGTGTTGGATGGGGAGGCCTGGCGTGCTGCAGCTCATGAGGTTGCAACGAGTTGGACATGACTGAGCAATTGAACTGACTGAATGAGAAGAACTAAAGAAGAAACAAAAAGAAAATATGATACAATAATTAAAAAGAAAAATTCACTAAAGGGAATCAATAGCAGAATAACTGAGGTAAAAGAATGGATAAGTGGCATGGAAAACAGAAAGGTGAAATTCACTGCCTAAAACAGAATAGAGAAAAGAGAATGAAAAGAAATAAGGACACTCTAAGAGACCTCTGGGACAACATTAAACACACCAAAATTCACATTATCAGAGTCCCAGAATGAGAAGATTGAATATACAGAAATACTTTAAGAATTAATATCTGAAAAATTTCCTAACATGGGAAAAGAAATAATCATATAAGCCCAGGAAACATAGACAGTCTCAGGCAGGATAAGCCCAAGGAAGAATATGCAAAGATACATAAAATCAAATTGACAAAAATTAATGACAAAGAAAAAATATGTAAAGAAACAAAGGGAAAGCAACAAATAACATACAAGATAACTCCAATAAGGTTTTCAGCTGAATTCTCTGCAAGACAGGAGGGAGTGACACAATATATTTAAAGTAATGAAAGGAAAATAGCTAACAACTAAGAATATTCGACCCAGCAAGGCTCTCCTTCAGATTCAACAAAGAAAAAAAAAGCTTTACAGAGAAACACAAGCTAAGACAATTAAGCACCACTAGACCAGCTTTGCAGCAAATGCTAAACAGAAAAGAAAAACCCATAACTAGAAACAAGAAAATTATGACTGGCAAAACTCACCAGTAAAAGCAAGAATAACAGAATGAAAAACTGTGAAAAAAGGAGAGCACAAATGCAGGTTATTTGAAAAGATTTTGAAATCAAAAGACCTAAAACAATCTTGTTTATACAATATATAGACTGGTATATCTTATCTTCATAATAACCACAAACTGAAAATCTACAATAGACTATACACATAAATAAGGAAAAGGAATGCAAACACACCATTAAAGTTGGTCATCAAATCAAAAGAGAAAACAAAATAGGAAGGGAAGAAAAAATACCTACAAAAACAAATGCAAAACTGTAAACAAAATGACAATAAAATATACATACCAATAATTACCCTAATGTAAACCGACTAAATGCTCAAACCAAAAGACATAGACTGGATGAATGAATAAAAAGAAGACACGTATATATGCTGTCTTCAAAAGACCCACTTCAGCTGATGAGACACATACAGAATGAAAGTTAGGAAATGGAAAATGTATTCCCTACAAATGGAAACCAAAAGAAATCTGGAGAAGCAATATTCATGTCAGGCAAAATGGACTTTAAAAATAAAGACTGTTACTGAAGACAAAGAAGGACAATCCATAATGATCAAGGGATCGATCCAAGTAGAAGATATAACAATTTTAAATACATATACTTCCAATATAGGAGCACTCAACTGATAACGCAAGTATTAAAAACCATAAAAGGAGAAAATGACAGCAACAAAATAATACTAGGGGAATTTACCCCCCCCATTTTCATCTTAAAGATCAGAGCAGAAATAAATGAAGTAGAGACAGAAAACAACAGAAAGATCAATGAAACAAAAAGTGATTCTTTGAAAGGATAAACAAAATTTAGAAACCTTTAGTCAGACTAATCAAAAAAAGAGGGAGAGGATTGAAATCAATAAAATGAGAAATGAAAAAGGAGAACTTCAACAGACATAACATAAATGGAAGGATCATAAGATATTACCACAAGAAACTACAGGAAAATAAAGCAGACTACTTAGAAGAATTGGGAAAATTCATTGAAATTATGATTATCCAAGTCTGAACCAGGAAGAAAAAGAAAATATGATCAGACCAGTCACAAGTCCTGAAATGAAAACTGTGATTTAAAAACTCCCAATAAACAAAAGTCAAGGACCACAGATTCACAGGCAAATTATATCAAATATTTAGAGAAGATTCACCCCTATTTTTTGAAATTATCACCACAAAAAATACTCAGCAAAAGGAACACTCCTCAAATGCATTCTATGAGGCCACAATAACCCTGATAATGAAACCAAATATATCACATAATAAAGAAAATTCAAGGCCAATAACTGGGATTTCCTGGATCTGGGAGTGTGAGTGTGGTGGTCATTACGACCTCTGACTGGAGGGCAATCTCCCTGGCTATCTGATCAGTGAAGTGGTTGCCCTTCATGACTAGATTATTAGTCTTTTGATGTCCAGGGCAGTGCATAATAGCCAGTTTTTTTGCTAACCATAGAGCTGTTAATAGGGCCAGGACTTCTTCCTTATTTTTGATTGCCCTCCCTTCCGCTGTCAGCAAGCCTCTTTCTTTACAAATTGCCCCATGGATAGGCGCTGTGGCAAACGCGTACCGGCTGTCGGTGTAAACATTCAGCTTTTTATCTTTGCCCAGGGTTAAAGCCTTGGGTAATTCGGTTAGCTCAGCATGTTGAGCTGATGTCCCTGGGGGTAGGGGCTCGGCCCACATAACCTTAGTTTCTGTTACAACTGCTGTGCCCACATACCTCAGTCCATTTCTGATGAAACTGCTCCCATCTGTATACCAGGTACAGTCTGCATCCAGCAGAGGCTGGTCCTGCAGATCAGCGTGTATTCCTTGTGTCTGTATTAAGATCTCGGTGCAGTCATGAAGGGGAGCATCCAGTTCAGGTTCAGGCAGTAAAGTAGCTGGATTTAAGGTGGCCAGGGCCGTATAAATGATTCTAGTTGGATTTAGCAATGGACTCTGATAATGGGTGAGTCTCACATTGCTGAGCCAGCGGTCTGGGGGCTGCTTGAGGACCCCTTCTATGGCATGAGGGGTAGTCACATATAAAGTCTGTCCCAAAGTCAGTTTATCTGTGTCTTTTACTAATGATGCCATGGCGGCAATTACTCGCAAGCAAGCCGGCCACCCGGCAGCCACCGAATCCAGCTTTTTAGAGAAATAGGCAACCGGTCTCCTCCAAGGGCCCAGGTTTTGGAGTAAGACTCCTTTGGCTATGCCTTTATTTTCATCTATGAAAAGCTGAAAGGGCTTCATGATGTTTCTATTGTTATAAACCTTCTCCGCTATTTCTACCAGATCTCTAAGCTGCTTTTCTCCTAGTCTTTCCACTTTTTGCAGTTTCTTTTTGATGTCAGGTGCTGCCTGATTAATGAAAGCCAGCGCCACTGTCCCGAGGTGCTCGGGTTTTTCAAGATCTATGTAGGTGAATTGGCTAAATGCATCCCTCACCCGCTCTAGAAAGGCAGCTGGACTCTCTTCTTGGCCCTGTCTCAAATCGTAAACCTTAGCCAAATTAGTAGGATGCCTCATGGCTGCTCGGAGACCTGCCAATAGAGCCTGGCGGTAGACCTGGAGCCTCTCCTTACCTTCAGCGGTATTGTAGTTCCACTCAGGACGAGTGAGGGGGAAGGCGGTGTCAATAGCCGCCTGGATGGTAGTCGGGACACCCGTAGGGCCTGGAATAAACTTCTGGGCTTCTTGGAGAATCCTCTCTCTCTCTTCTGTGGTAAACAGCACCTGTAACAATTGCTGACAATCATCCCAGGTGGGCTGATGAGTAAATAGGACAGTTTCAAGGAGGTTAATTAGTTGTTTGGAATTGTCAGAGAAAGGGGCATTCCGGGACTTCCAATTATACAAGTCACTTGTAGCAAAGGGCCAATAGTGATGTAATTGGTCCCCGTTTGGTACTATAGGGCCAGCCATGCTCAGGGGAAGAATCGTAGAATCTGCCTCAGGGGGAGGTACTCTCTGGAGAGCTCCCCTAGTTTCCAGGCTGGTCCAGAGGCCTGCTGTAGTGAAGCCAGCTGGGGTGCCGGTTGGGGCGCCGGCTGGTATGGAGGTGGAACCAAAGGGAAGATGACCTCTTCTTCTGTTCCTCTCTGCAGAATGGGATAAGGGGGAGCCATGGGTGATGCAGTGGCATGGGCTCATTCCTTTACCTCTTTAAAATGTCCTGTTATTAAGTCCAGGGGAGTGGAGATTAACTGTCCCATAGAATCCATCAAAGTCAAATAAACACACAGGCACACAAACAAGAATGAACCAAGAACACAGATTATTACCCCAGATGGGGTTTTCAGACAAAAAGTGAAAGCAGAAACCGGTGAGGAGCAGTGTTTTGGGGACACCCCAGCTGCCTCCTCCAAAAAAATCCTGACGTGAGGGCTTTTGCCTTCACCCGATGGACCGAAGTCTTTTCCCGCGGGGCTTGGAACATCCCCCGGGTCCCAGCAGTCATGGCCTCCTGGTACATCTGCCTTAGCCACTTTTGACTACTCCGAATTTAAAGAGGGTGGAATCAGAGAAAAGCATGGTTAGACAAGTCGGACCACACAGGACAAACACATAGACACCCACTCACCAACCAGCTGAAAATTTCCTCCGGTCAAGGCGTCCTGGTGCCACGGAGATCCTGGACGAGCCCCCAAATGTTATGCCCAGATCCTAATCTCCACAAATCACCAGGAGGCCTTACACTGATGCAAGCGCATGAGGAAGTTTATTGCAGACCCTGTTCTGGACCGCAACACACACACCAACGCAGCGGAGTAAGATCAGCGGCCCCGAGCCGCATGGTACAAGGCTTTTTAAAGGGAAAATGGCTACAGGTGGGGTGAGGCGGAAAATGGCTACAGGTGGGGTGAGGTGTCATGGTGCTCCGTGATTAGTCAGGCACTTAGGTCTCACACAATGAGTTACGATTACAACCCCTTAATCCTACCTAGCACTGATCATGCTGGAGAACTTGGAGAAGCCCAACTTCAGCCCGGGGGTCCCAGGAGGTCAACCTGCCTTGACCTGCCCAGGGATCTGGTCCTCGAAAGGTTGTCATGTCTCAATCTCCTCAGGGATCTGCCAGTCCAGGGGTCCCAGGAGGTTGTCACGCCTCAACGTGCCCAGGGACCCAATTCCCAGAAGGCTGTCCCACCTCGGCCTGTCTGGGGATTCTATCTCCAGGAGGCTGTTATGTCTCAGCCTGCCTGGGGATCTGCGCCCTGACCCGGGGATGCCTGGCTTTCAGGTTGCAACAGTACTGGGTAGGATAAGCTTCAGAAAGACTCATCCCTAAGGAAGTCCACCCATGGAAACAGAAGGAAGCCTATTACTTGGGGGACTGTGCCCAGTCTCAGCAATAACTCAGGAGCCCAACGAGAATCCATTACCTTTCTGGAAAAGCTAAAAGAGGCCCTCCTAAAGTTTACCAATCTGGACTTAGACTCTTACGAGGGACAGGTGATTTTAAAGGACAAATTCCTGTCCCAGTGTGCATCAGATATCAGAATGAAGTTACAACAGCTACAGCAGCAGGACCCTGCTTCCTCTCTAGATGAGATGGTCCAGACAGCCACCAATACATTTTATAACAGAGAACAGGAGAGGGAGGCCAAGGCCCAGGAGAGGGAGAGAAGGAAAGAGACGAGGCTTGTCCAGATTCTGGCTGCCCTCCAGGGAAGCCATATGGCACACCCCGATTCCTTGAAGGACAATGCCTAATCTGTAGACAGGCGGCGCATTGGTCCAAAGAGTGTCCAAACCGTGACAAGTCTCCTAAAACAACTTGCTACAAATTCCGTCAACTGGGACATTGGGCGGCACTCTGCCCTAGGGACCCAAGAGCTTCAAGGTCAAGCACCAAGCCTTCCCTCACAATGGTTCAAGAGGACTGAAGCAGCCTGCTCCAGCCAGCCCTCCTGTCACAGATAACCATCATGGGGCTGGAGCCAAGGGTGCAACTGGATGTGGCAGGTAGGTCTGAGAATTTCTTGGTTGACACAGGGGCTACCTACTTTATCTTAATCTTCTACTCCAGAGCTTTCTCCTCCAAAACCTGTACCATTTTGAGTGCTACAGGAAAAACAACTACTAAAAGATTCACCCAAGCACTTCTTTGTTGCTGGGATGAACAAACATTTTCCCACCAGTTTCTGGTGGTCCCTAAGTGTCCTACTCCCTTAATGGGAAGAGACATACTCACTAAACTGGGGACCACCCTTGTAATGGGAAGCTTTTCAGCCCCTATAGCCCCACAGCTTCTGGTTGCTACTGAAGAACCCATTACACCTTCTCCAATAGGGGGGCATCAAAAACTATGGGAAGACAAAATTAACCCCCAGGTGTGGGACCAGGCAGAGAAGACAATGGCAACCTACTCCAGTGTTCTTGCCTGGAGAATCCCAGGGACAGGGGAGCCTGGTGGGCTGCCATCTAAGGGGTCACACAGAGTTGGACACAACTAAAGCGCAGCAACAGCAGCAGTGGGACCAGGGGATTAATGGACGAGCCCACCAAGCTGAACCGGTCATCATTATCTTCTGAGATCCCACTCATTTCCTAACCAGAAACAGTATCCCGTCAAAAGACTATAGCCTTTAATAAAAAAATCACTTGCTTGTGGGCTATTGGTCCCCATCAATTCACCATGTTACACCCCAATCCTTTCAGTGAAAAAAAGTACAGAACCTGGCAAATGGTTCAAGATCTCTGGATCATAAATGAAGCTGTAGTCCCCCTCCATCCCACAGTACCCAATCCCTGTGTAATCTTGGGAGAAATCCCACCCAGTGCCAAGTGGTTTACAGTCTTGGATCTCAAAGATGCATTTTTTTTTTTTTTTGCATACCACTGGCTAAAGAATCCCAGTATCTTTTTGCCTTTGAGTGGGAGGCCCCAGGAGAAAAACAAGAACAGATGACTTGGACAGTATTACCTTAGAGGTTCAGATATATACTCCACCTGTTTGGACAGGCCCTTAGCTGAGATCTCCTAGATCTGGACCTGGGACCTAATGGGAAAATATTACAATATGTAGATGACCTACTAATCTGCTCCCCAGATGAGACAAATGCCCAACAACATGCAATTCAGGTTCTAAACTTTTTGGCAGAAAGGGGATATAAAGTCTCCCATGCTAAGGCACAAATGGTCGAGACAAAAGTCACTTACCTGGGAGTTCAGATTACATACGGGACTAGGAGGCTGTCCTCTGATCAGGTGTAAGGAATCCTCCAGTTACCTTCTCCCATGAATCAAAAAAGGTTGTGAGCTTTCCTGGGGCTAACTGGGTATTGTAGAATATGGATACCCAACTATGATCTAATTGCCCAGCCTGTATATGAAAGCTTAAAGGAACAGGATGATTCAATCCCACTGATGTGGGAAACTCCTCAAAAGAAGGCAGAGGCTACATTAAAACAAGCCTTAACTCAGGCACCTGCCTTGAGGTTGCCAGACCCAGAAAAAGCATTCCAACTTTATGTCCATGAAAGAGAGGGAATGGCCTTGGGAGTGCTAACTCAAAGGCTAGGATCTGAGCCCCAGCCTGCAGCTCACTTATCCAAGAGGCTCGATCCAACTGCCCAAGGCTGGCCCCCCTGCCTTCAAAATCTTGCAGCTATTGCAATCATGATAGAAGATGCTTTAAAACTCTCCTTTGGGGGTAAACTAACTATTCTTACCAACCACCAAGTAAAACAACTCCTAAATGGGAGAGACCATTTATGGATGTCTGATCAAAGAATCCTCAGATATCAAGTAATGCTGATAGAAAATCCAGGCCTGACTATATCCCCTTGTGAGGTTCTAAATCCAGCCATTCTCCTGCCTACACCAGAGGGCTCTCTCTCCCCTTTCACTCTTGTCTAGAAACCTTGGACCACTGGACACACCCCGAGAGAGATTGTAGGAAGATCCTCTGACCAATCCTGAGGAAATCTGGTACACTGATGGAAGCAGCTTTGTCTTAGATGGAAAAAGAAGAGCCGGGTATGTAGTAGTCTCCAATTTTGAGACCATATAGGCTAAGCCTCCACCACCAGTCACTTCAGCCCAATTAGCTGAGCTCATAGCCCTGACTCAAGCTTTAGAGCTGAGAAGGAAAAAGAATAGCCATTTACACTGACTCCAAGTATGCCTTTCTGGTGCTACATGCACATGCAGCTATTTGGAAAGAAAGAGGCCACTTGACCACCAGAGGGTCCCCAATCAAATATGGCGATCAAATTCTTAGACTCTTGGAGGCAGTCCATCTGTCCACTGAGGTTTCAATCTCCCATTGTAAAGGACACCAAAAAGGGAGCACAGAAGTGGCACGAGGAAACCAAGCAGCTGATCAGGCAGCTAAGAGAGCAGCAATACAGAACAATGACCTAATAGAGATTGCCACCTTAGTTTCACAGACTAATTTGCCAGAAACTCTTCATATACTGAAGTTGAGACTCTTAAAGCTAAGAGTGAGGGCTTTCAAGTAGATCATACAGGGTTGTTGAAAAAGAAGGGGCCCCCTTTTTCTGCCTGGAAACCTCCAATGGAAGTTGGTTAACTCCTTACATGCCACCAGTTATTTAGGAGAAAAAGCCCTCCAAAGATTATTAGAAAGGTCCTTCAGAGGAACAGGCCTCCAAACAACTATAAGGCAAGTGGTCTGTTCTTGTCCCACTTGCCAATTAAATAACCCCCAAGGAGCTCGAAGACCTCAGCTGGCCCAGCCCATCCAACAATGTGGGACTTATCCAAGAGAGGACTGGCAGATGGACTTCACCCAGATGTCAGCTTCTCAAGGGTATAAATACCTATTAGTCATGATAGATACATTCACAGGATGGATTGAAGGCTTTCCCACCTGGACTGAGAAGGCTGAGGAGGTAGTGAAAAAAACTGCTCCATGAAATCATTCCAAGATTTGGTCTGTCCAGGTCATTACAAAGTGACAATGGGACATCATTTACTTCTAAGGTAACCCAAGGGATCTCTAAAACATTGGACATTATTTATTTTCTCCAATGTGCCTGGAGGCCTCAGTCTTCAGGAAAAGCAGAAAGAGCCAACCAGTTCTTAAAATCAGCGATAAAAAAGATAACCCAGGAGACCTCCCTGGGGTGTAAAGAGGCTTTACCAACAGCCCTCCTCCACACCTGTATTGCCCCTAAGGAACAGGTTGGTCCTAGTCCGTATAAAATGCTATATGGGAGACCTTTTGTTTATGTCAATGACCTCTTCCTAGATCCAGAGGTTCAGACCCTCCAGTCTTATACCATGGCTATTGGGCAATTCCAACAGGTTATACGCTTGTGGGGTACGAACCAGGACCCAAAAGATTCTAAGGAGTCACCACTATATGCTCCAAGGACTCAAGTCCTAATTGAAGTCTGGAAAGATGGGTCCCCAAAGGCTCAACTCCAGTCCACATGGAAGGGCCCCTACCCTGTAATACTTTCTACCCCCACAGCAGTCAAGGTACCGGGACATGACTCCTGGATTCACTACTCACGAGTCAAGCCATGGAAAAAAAAAACAGAAGAGGACACTCAATATACCTGTAAGCCCCTGGGAGATTTCAGATACCTATTCAGAACTACAAATGAGTGCCATTGTAATGAACACCCCCAAAGTTTGGTTTCTGGGGATAAGATTTCTCAGGATTGCTCTAAAGAGCCAACACAATTTGGTAGGGACTGTACTCCAAAACAGGCAGGAGATAAATCTTCTGATCCCTGAACAAGGAGGGACTTGAGCCATCCTGGGGATGGGAATTTAGAATTGGCTAATGCCCCTACTAGTCCTTGTTACACCATGCTGATGCTGTTTGTGATTGTTCCACTTATTATCAATTGTCTAACCTGTTTTGTCTCTGCTCAGGTCAACAAGCTACAACATGCAATGCCAGTTCAACAAAGATATAAAACTACAGCTGACAATGGAAAATAATCACTCACCCTTAGATGGACACCACTCTGCTGACTCTGAGGCCTAAGACTAGCAAGAGGGGGAGGCCCAATACCCCCTCGCCATCCCAATTTAGCAGGAAGTAGCCAGAAAGACCTGGATACCCCTATTCCCAAAGAATTGGGCCTCCCACCTCTTAAGGAGGGGGGGGGTTAGGTAGTTAGAATAGGAAACAGGAGTCCAAAATGGTGGTGGCTAAAAGACAAGGCAGGGAAAAGCCTGCTAAAATAGAACAAAGGAAGGTCAAAGGAAGGTCCGAGGACCTGAGTGACGATTTCAGGTAGAACAAACAGCACACCTGGCTAGCCCAATCTGCGTAGGGCAGGCCCAGGGGGAGGGAAAAACATATAAAAAGAGGAGCCAAAGGTCTCTCTTGGGCTCTCTCTCCCGTGCTGGGGCACTCTTGTCTTCGTGTCTTTGGGTCGACATGCCCTCACACCTTGAAGACGTGTTTTCCTGCT
>ML663484.1:56989-85705 GCA_007570785.1 Antilocapra americana | reverse complement strand
AAAAGACCTCTGGTAGCTTGATAGGAATTGCATTGAATCTATAGATTGCTTTGGGTAGTATACTCATTTTCACTATATTGATTCTTCCAATCCATGAACACGGCACATTTCTCCATCTATTTGTGTCCTCTTTGATTTCTTTCATCAGTGTTTTATAGTTTTCTATATACAAGTCTTTTGTTTCTTTAGGTAGAAATACTCCTAAGTATTTTATTCTTTTTGTTTCAATGGTGAATGGAATAGTTTCCTTAATTTCACTTTCTGTTTTCTCATTGTTAGTGTATAGGAATGCCAGGGATGTCTGTGTGTTGATTTTGTATCCTGAAACTTTACTGTATTCACTGATTAGCTCTAGTAATTTTCTGGTAGAGTCTTTAGTGTTTTCAATATAGAGGATCATGTCATCTGCAAACAGAGATAGTTTTATTTCTTCTTTTCCAATCTGGATTCCTTTAATTTCTTTATCTTCTCTGATTGCTGTGGCCAAGACTTCCAAAACTATGTTGAATAGTAGTGTTGAGAGTGGGCACCCTTGTCTTGTTCCTGACTTCAGGGGAAATGCTTTCAGTTTTTCACCATTGAGGATAATGTTTGCTATGGGTTTGTCATATATAGCTTTTATTATGTTGAGGTATGTTCCTTCTATTCCTGCTTTTTGGAGGGTTTTTATCATAAATTGATGTTGAATTTTGTCAAAGGCTTTCTCTGCATCTATTGAGATAATCACGTGGTTTTTATTTTTCAATTTGTTGATGTGGTGTATTACATTGATTGATTTGCGAATATTGAAGAATCCTTGCATCCCCGGGATAAAGCCTACTTGATCATGATGTATGATCTTTTTAATGTGCTGTTGGATTCTATTTGCTAGAATTTTGTTAAGGATTTTTGCATCTATGTTCATCAGTGATATTGGCCTGCAGTTTTCTTTTTTGTGGCATCTTTGTCAGGTTTTGGAATTAGGGTGATGGTGGCCTCATAGAATGAGGTTGGATGTTTACCTTCCTCTGCAATTTTCTGGAAGAGTTTGAGTAGAGTAGGTGTTAAGTTTACTCTAAATTTTTGGTAGAATTCAGCTGTGAAGCGATCTGGTCCTGGGCTTTTGTTTTTTGGAAGATTTCTGATTACGGTTTCAATTTCCGTGCTTGTGATGGGTCTATTAAGATTGTCTACCTCTTCCTGGTTTAATCTTAGAAAGTTGTACTTTTTCTAGGAATTTGTCCATTTCATCCAGGTTGTCCAGTTTATTTGCATATAGTTGCTGATAATAGTCTCTTATGATCCTTTGTAGTTCTGTGTTTTCTGTTGTGATTTCTCCGTTTTCATTTCTAATTCTGTTGATTTGGTTCTTCTCCCTTTGTTTCTTGATGAGTCTGGCTAATGGTTTGTCAATTTTATTTATCTTCTCAAAGAACTAACTTTTGGCTCTGTTGATTTTTGCTATGGTCTCTTTTGTTTGCTTTGCGTTTATTTCTGCCCTGATCTTTAAGATTTCTTTCCTTCTACTAGACCTGGGCTTCTGCATCTCTTCCTTTTCTCGTTGCTTTAGGTATAAAGTAAGGTTATTTATTGACTTTTTTCTTGTTTCCTGAGGTAAGCTTGTATTGCTATGAACTTTCCCCTTAGCACTGCTTTTACTGTGTCCCATAGGTTTTGAGTTGTGTTTTCATTTTCATTCATTTCTCTGCATAATTGGATTTCTTTTTTGATTTCTTCTGTGATTTGTTGGTTATTCAGCAGTGTGTTGTTGAGCCTCAATATGTTGGAAATTTTGAATGGTTTTCTCCTGTAATTGATATCTAATCTCACTGCATTGTGGTCAGAAAAGATGCTTGGAATGATTTCAATATTTTTGAATTTACCAAGGCTAGGTTTATGGCCCAGGATGTGATCTATCCTGGAGAAGGTCCCATGAGAAAAAGGTGAAATTCATTGTTTTGGGGTGGAATGACCTATAGATATCAATTAGGTCTAGTTGGTCTATTGTATCATTTAAAGTGTGAGTTTCTTTGTTACTTTTCTGTTTAGTTGATCTATCCGTTGGTGTGAGTGGTGTATTAAAGTCTCCCACTATTATTGTGTTGTTGTTAATTTCCCCTTTCATACTTGTTAGCATTTGCCTTACATATTGTGGTGCTCCTATGTTGGGTGCATAAATATTTATAATTGTTATTTCTTCTTCTTGGATTGGTCCTTTGATCATTATGTAATGTCCATCTTTATCTCTTTTCACTGCCTTTATTTTAAAGTTTACTTTATCTGATATGAATATTGCCACTCCTGCTTTTTTTTTGGTCTTTATTTGCATGGAATATCTTTTTCCAGCCTTTAAACTTTCAGTCTATTTGTGTCCCTAGGTTTGAGGTGGGTCTCTTGTAGACAACATATATAAGGGTCTTGTTTCTGTATCCAATCGGCCAATCTTTGTCTTTTGGTTGGGGCATTCAACCTTTTACATTTAAGGTAATTATTGATAAGTATGATCCCGTTGCCATTTACTTTATTGTTTTGGGTTCGAGATTATATACCCCATCCATGTTTCCTATCTAGGAAAGATCCTTTAGCATTCGTTGGAGCGCTGGTTTGGTGTTGCTGAATTCTCTCAGCTTTTGCTTGTCTGAAAAGCTTTTGATTTCTCCTTCATATTTGAATGAGATCCTTGCTGGGTACAGTAATTGGGGTTATAGATTGTTTTCTTTCATGATTTTGAGTATGTTCTGCCATTCCCTTCTAGCCTAAAGCGTTTCTATTGAGAGATCAGCTGTTATCCTTATGGGATTTCCCTTGTGAGTTATTTGTTGTTTTTCCCTTGCTGCTTTTAATATCTGCTCTTTGTGTTTGATATTTGTTAATTTGATTAATATGTGTCTTTGGGTGTTCTGCTTGGGGTTCATCCTATTTGGGACTCTCTGGGTTTCTTGAACTTGAGTGGTTATTTGCTTTCCCAATTTTCAACAATTATCTCTTCAAGAATTTTCTGATGGTCTTTCTTTTTGTCTTCTTCTTCTGGGACTCCTATGATTCGAGTATTGGTGCGTTTAACATTGTCCCAGAGGTCTCTGAAATTGTCCTCATTTCTTTTAATTCTTTTTTCATTTTTCCTTTCTGTTTCATTTATTTCTGCCATTCTGTCTTCTACCTCACTTATCCTGTCTTCTATTTCTGTTATTCTACTGTTGGTTCCCTCCAGGGTGTTTTTTTTATCTCATTTATTGCATTATTCATTGTATTTTGACTCTTTTTCATTTCTTCTAAGTCCTTGTTAAAGCTTACCTGCATTTTCTCAATCCTTGCCTGCAGGTTATTGAACTGCAACTACAATTTGTTTTCTAGATTTTGGATAATTTTCACTATCATTATTCGGAATTCTTTTTTTTTGTTTTTGTTTTTTTTTCATTAACTTTTTTTTTATTGTTTTTGCCATACATTGTCATGATATCACCATGGGTTTACATATGCTCCCCCTCCAGAACCCCCCCTCCCTCCCCCCACCCCCCAGGAAATGCTACACCAGCCCCGAGCATCAATCCTGGGCTGGCGATTGATTAGACATATGATAATTAACTTGTTTCAATGTCGTTCTCCCATATCATCCCACCCTTACCCTCATCCACAAAGTCCACGAGTCTATTCCATACATCTGCGTTCCTTTTGCTGTCTCGCATGTTGGGTTCTCGTTACCGTCTTTCTAGATTCCATATATATGTGTTAATATACTGTATTGTTGTTTTTGCTTCTGGCTTACTTCACTCTGGATAATGGGCTCCAGTTTCGTCCATCAAATTAGAATTGCTTCAAATGAATTTTTTTTTAATGCTGAGTAATATTCCATTGTGTATATGTACCACAGCTTTCTTATCCATTCGTCAGTTGATGGGCATCTAGGTTGCTTCCATGTGCAGGCTATTGTAAACAATGCAGCGATGAACATTTATCAGGTAGACATCTTATCTCTTCATCTTTTGTTTGGTCTGGAGGACATTTATCCTGTTCCTTTACCTGCTGGGTATTTCTCTGCCTTTTCATCTTATTTATCTTGCTGTGTTGTCCCTTTATTGTGGGTGGTTCCTCACTATGGGTGGGGTTGGATGTGTGGTTTGTCAAAGTTTCCTGGTTGGGAAAGTTTGTGTGGTGTCTTGGTGGGTGGATCTGGGTTTCCTCACTCTAAGAAACAATGAAGAGTCTAGTAATGAGTTTTGAGATGTCGGTGGGTTTGGTGTGACCTTGGGCAACCTGTGTATTGAAGCTCCAGGCTACGTTCCTGTGTTGCTGGAGAACTTGCTTGGTATATCTTAGTCTGGAGCTTGTTGGCCCTTGGCGGGTGCTTGGTTTCAGTTTAGATATGGAGGAGTTTGATGAGCTCTAATGATTAATTAACTCCTGGATCCAGGAGTCCTCTGGAATTCTCAGGATCTGGGCTTAGTCTCCTGTCTTCCAGTAGCCTCAGGACTCCTTCATCTATGCAGTAATGATGGTAGAACATCTAGTTTAATGATGAGAAGTTTCTCCACAGTGAGGGACACCCAGACAGGTACACAGAGTTACATGGCCTGGACCAGAAGGAGAATAGAAGAATCAGATAGTGAGAGAGTGAAGTGGCCAGTGATAGCTTCCCTGTGTGCTCTCCAGAGCCTGGATCCCTTGAAGATATTCACAGAGTTATACCGAGAGGAAAAGAGGGAGTATGGAGACAGAAGTGACCAGAGAGAGAAAAGAGAGAGTCAGATGGACAGAGACACATTCAGCCAGTGGTCAGTTATCTCTGTGTTCTTCACCACTCGTAACACTCAGATTCCCAGAGTTGAGTAGAGAAGATAAAAGGTGGGGGGGAATGAAGGAGGTAACTTGTTGGGAAAGAGAAAAAAAAAAAAGAAGCGGAGAATCAAGAATGGGGAGAGAGCAGTCAAGCCAGTGATCTCACTCCCAAGTAACAATGGGTACTGAAGCTTGGATTCTTAAAGATACGAAGTTGGTACCAAATATTAATAAGCAAAGATTAAAAATCTAAAGATTGGATTCTCAAAAGTACTTTTTCTTACAAAAAAAAGAAAGAAAAATAACGAATAAGATAAGAAACAATATGACAACAACAAAAAATTCAATTACAAATAAGATAGGGAAAAAGAGGAGATATAAAAGGAAAGAAATAAAATGGAAAATAAAATAAGGGAGAGAGAGGTGATTAAAAAGAAGGAAAATAAAAATAACGGGATTATAGGTGATTAAAATATTGTATACAAAAAGTTTTAAAAAAATTTAAAAGATGATCCCAGTAAAATTATATTTAGGGCTTTCTCTAGTACTGTTGCATACATTGAGGAGTCAGTTCATTTTCGGATAGTTCCTTGGTCCAGCTTGTACTTCTCACGGCCTATAGACTCCATTCTATGCAGTCTGCGCCACCTGTAGGGATTGAATCTGTTGCTCCTGTCTGCTGCAAAGCGGTTCCCTCTTCTTATTTTAGCGTCTTCTGTTTGCTGGTCTCTTCAATGTCTATTCAGCGCTCTGGGGTTTGCCCCGCTCCCAGCGAGTGCGCTTTCCCCGCCCCCTCTGCTCAGGCTCTTGGTCGCCCGCCCAGCGCAGTTGGGGGCTGCGGCTTCTCCCCTTCCCTGGCACAGCCACTTGATTTTCTCGGCATGCAGCTGGGCACGCCTTCTCAGGTGTGTGGAGGCGACTGTCCAGAATGCCCAGAGGTCTTGGCTAGCACCCAGTTTTGCCGCGGTTTGGGAGCAGAAGCCTCGCTGGGGCTGCTCTCCAGCGGGGCTGGGATGGTCCACAGCCCACAGCCGCCCAACTCCGCCCGACTGTCTCGCACAGCTGACCGAGTCCTTGCTGCCCTTTGTTCTGTGTGCGAGCCTGGTAGGGGCTCTTCCTTGGGAAAGCTACCCAGTGGTCTATCTCTGGTTAGCACCCTCAGTTAGGTGCCCCAGCGTTCAGTCTCAGTCCTCTCCCTAAGCCCCTCCCTGAGCAGTCTGCGCTGGCTAGTGGGGGATGGGGCGCCCGGGCCACGGCTCCGCTGGGAGTTACAGTTAGAGACGCAATCTGGGGGGCTTAATTATTTATCTATTTTTACTCCCGTTTATGTTGCCCTCCGAGATCCGCCATAGATCCGCTGGGGAGAATGTTTCCTAGTGTTCAGAAACATTTCAGACTCCCTTTTCTGAAAGGGAGGGATCTCGGTCCCTAACTCTTTGCCTCTTCTTTTATGTTTTTTTTTTTTTTTCCTACCTTCTTTCGTCGGCAAAAGGCTGCCTTTTCAGATGCCTGATGTCCTCTGCCAGCATTTGGATGTTGTTTTATGGAGTTTTGCTCAGTTTTTAAATGTTCTTTTGGTGTATTTATTGGGGAGAGAGTGGACTCCCCGTCCTATTCCTCCGCCATCTTAGTTCCCTCCAGATGATGATATTGAAACTTAAAGTCAATAAGGAATTTCCCTGAAGACACTCCTAGAAAGTGGTAGAGTCAGAATTTAAACACAAGGTGATCTGACTCCAAGTTCATGCTCCTTATCATCAAGTCTGGCATACAGAAAGTATTCGTTGAGAACTTTTGAAATGACTATCTACTAAGAACATAAATCATAAATTATGGAAATCAACAACATTGGAGTTTGGGCAGTCAGTAGTAGCAAGTAACAACAGGTAATACAATTTGTTGGAAAATAAATTACTGGAACACTGCTGCAACTTTCACTTAATATTTAAATCACTTTCTTAGTAATACTTTATCACAGGTTAATTTCCTGTTTTTTTTTTTTTGCTTGCTTGTTTGTTTTAAACCATAATATTTCTTTGTATTCTCAGAATTGTAATAGAAGTTTCAAGTCTTCAATTTTTTTTTCTTTTATTATTATTTTTTTTATTGTAACAACTTCAAGAAAGACTTTTTTCTTTACAATATTGTGTTGGTTTTGCCATATATTGACATGAATCCACTATGGGTATATATGTCTTCCCCTTCCAGAACCCCTCTCCCACCTCCCTCCTGATTCCATTCCTCTGGGTCATCCCGGTGCACCAGCTCTGAGCACCCTGTATTATACATCAAACCTGGGCTGACGATTCATTTCACATATGATCATTTAAAATACATGGAAATATTTCAAAGTTTTGAGTGAATATAAATTAAAAATCTAGTATTCTGTTCATACTAAGTCAAACAAGTGGAATTAAAATGTCATAAATTTTATACCTAGGCAAAAATTCATAATTTTTCTAAAATATATACATTATGCACACAATATTATATATTATATGTATATAACAAGCTTTTCTATTATGCAAGATAAAGGCTTAAGAAAGAGCAATAACAAAAAGTGGCAGAGAATTGTAAAACTTAAAATAAATTAAATAAGAGCACTAAATATGAAATGGATAAAGTGAAATAGACTAGATAAATTAAAAGATCATCATATAGACTAGTTATTTTTAAATGTTGATGCTCACACATCTCGAGCTGTGGAGAAGAAAAGCAATACCTGGGCATTTGTATTTTTCAAAAATTTCCAAGATAATTCTGATATGTATCTAGATTTTCAAAAGTGATTGCAGGTTTTTATATTAAATAGTAGTTTTATTGATACAGAATTTCTGTTATTTTCTGTTAACCAGTCACGATAAAATTGTATTAAGCAAATAATAGTTACATAATCACAATCATTAAAGATATTTATCAGATTTCACAATCAACAGCCAGAAAAATATTAAAGATAATTACAATTTCAAGTCATAATGGAAATAAAATTAACCTAACAATACAAAACAATTGCATACAATTTGGGGGATTAAGTAGGGTGATGTGGTAAATGGAAGTGCATACATACACATGTTTTACATCTGCCCAGACAGGCTATGTCTTTTGGTTGGTGCATTTAAGCCATTTACATTTAAAGTAATTATTGATATGTATGATCCAATTACAATTTTATCAATTGTTTTTGGCTTATTTTTTGAAGATCTTTTCCTTCTCTTGTGTTTCCTGCCTAGAGACATTCCTTTAGCATTTCTTGTAAAGATGGCTTGGTGCTGCTAAAGTCTCTTAACTTTTGCTTATTTGTAAAGCTTTTGATTTATCCATGAAATCTGAATTGAGAAGAGTCTTGCTGGGTAGAGTATTCTTGGTTATATGTTCTTCCCTTTCATCACTGTAAATATATTGTGCCATTCCCTTCTGGATTCTAGAGTTTCTGTTGAGAAATCAACTGATAACTTTATGGGACTTCCCTTGTATATTATTTATCTTTTTTCCCTTGTTGCTTTTAATATTTTATCTTTGTGATTATTTTCATCAGTTTTATTACTATGTGTCTTGGTGTACTCTACCTTGGATTTATCCTGCCTGGGACTCTCTGCATGCCCTTTCCCATGTTAGGGAAGTTTCCAGCTATTATCTCTTCAAATATTTTCTTGGGTCCTTTCTCTTTCTCTTCTTCTTCTGGTACTCCTATAATGTGAATGTTTGTGCATTTAATGTTGTCCCAGTGGTCTCTTAGGACGTCTTCATTTGTTTTCATTCTTTTTTTCATATCCTGTTCTACTGCAGTGATTTTTACTGTTCTGTCTTACGTTTCACTTATCCATTCTTTTGCCTCCGTTATTCTGCTATCGACTTATTCTAGTGTATTGTTCATCTCTGTGCTTTAGTTCCTCTAAGTTTTTGGTAAATCTTTCTTGCATCTTCTCCACTGTTTCTGAGATCCTGGACAATATTCTTTGTCATTATTCTGAAATCTTTTTATGGAAGGTTGCTTATCTCCACTTCATTTAGTTGTTTTTTGGGGGGACTTTATCTTGTCCCTTCATCTGGGACATAACCCTCTGCTTTTTCATTCTGATTAACTTCCTTTGAGGTGGTTTTCATTCTAGTCACTGAAGGATTGTGGTTCTTCTTGTTTCTTCTGTCCACCCTCTGGTGGATGAGGCTAAGAGCCTTGTGTAAACTTTCTATTGGGAGGAACTGGCAGTGTGAAAACCTTGGCCTTGCTCTGTTGGGCAGGGTCATGCTCAGTGAAATTTTAATCAATTTATTTGCTGATGGGTGGGATTGCACTTCCTCCATGTTAGTTCTTTGCTCTTGGGTGACCCAGGCCTGGGGTATAAGGCAGGATCAATGGTGAACTCCAAAAGGACTTATGCCAAGGGGCACCTTCCAGGACTGCTGCTGCCAGTGCCTCTGTCCCCACAGTGAGCCATTCCTGACTCACACCTCCACAGGAGACCCTCTAACATTAGCAGGTAATTCTGGTTCAGTCTCCTGTGGGGTCACTGCTCCTTTTGTCTGTTCTTTGTGTGCACAAAAATTTCTTTGTGCCATCCAAGAGTGGAATCTCTATCTCCCCCAGTCCCGTGGAAGTTCTGTAATCAGATATCACTGGCCTTTAAAGTCAGATTCCCTGGAGATTTCCAGTCTCTTAACAAGATTCCTGGGATGTGAAGCCTGACATTGGGCTCAGAACCTTCACAACAGTGGGAGAACTTCTTTGGTATTATTGTTCTCCAGCTTGTGGGTCAGCTACTCTGGGGGTATGGGATTTGATTTTTTCATGATTATACCCATCCTACGATCTAATTGTGGCTTCCTTTTTGTCTTTGGCCATGGGGTAACTTTTTTGATGGATTCCAGTGTCCTTCTTTCTATGGTTGTTAAACAGCTATCTGCAATTTTGGAGCTATTGCAGAAGATGAGCACACATCTTTCTATTCTGCCATCTTGAACTCTGAGATTAAATCACTTTCCAAATGTCTGTTAGGACTTGAAAATGCTATGATAAGATTAGGTATACTTAGAAAGTAGTTTATTAAATCTATATGAAAAAAATCTGTCAAAGTAAAAACATATATTGCCTTAATGATTGAAAAGTTTTAAACTTCTAAACTTATAAAATAAAAAGTATTTTTATATACAATAAGATTATTTCTGGGTCTAATATATCTCCCAGAAAATATTGTTTCTGGAAATTATAAAGTGTAAAAATTGTATGCATGCTCTTATAAAAAACAGAAAATATTGAGGCTTTACTCAATTGATATCACATACACACATAAATTGGAAACATGACAACAACATGTTTATTATTTATAAACACAGTCACACAAACACACAATCCTCTACATATGTATGTGAATAAACACATGCAAACATATGGACCTTTTGAAAGCATCAAAAGAGCTACTGTTCAGACAGGTCTTTCAGGCTATACTTGCACAGAGATATAACATTTGTCCTCAATAAATTAAGCTTCACCTGCAAATTCAACAGTTCATGTGATACTTGAAAAATAAAGAAAAATAATTAAGCCTTTCACTGTACTTAAACTAGAAACTTAAATTAAATATCCATTATGTTAGGTCACTAAAATTATTGACACCAGTTCAGGAATACATAAGCCCACTTCACATGGCCAATGGCCCATAAGAATAAGGAGTACATACAGAAAATCTCCACAGTTTCTAACATTAACTTCTTTTTTAAATATTTATTTAATTTTCTTGCTTTTATTTATTTATTTTATTTACATTATCATGTTGGTTTTGCCATACATTGACATGAATCGACCATGGGTATACACACATTCCCCTTCCAGAACCCTCTAACATTGACTTCTAAGAGTTATCCTCTCCATGGTTTGAATTTTCTACTCTCTGATTAGAAGGTTAGAAAATATTTTTGTTTTAGTTTTGTTTGATTTTTGCTGCTAAGAACAGATAGAGTCCTTCTCTGTTTACATCTTACATTGTGAATAAATTTGCCTAGTAGGAGTATGTGCCAAACCATATATTACTTCAAAGCTTGATACATGATTCAGTTGCATAAAATGACAAAACTGAGAGGTCAATCTCTTAAAATAATTAATCACTAACTACATATTGATTCTAAATTACAAAATAAGCAGAGCAAAGAAAATAAAAATTTCCTGCTGAAAAGATTATCATTCACTAATCCAAATATAAACCACTACTTGTAAATAATAGTGGAGATACAAAGCAAACTCAGTTGATACTTGTGGAGTAGGATGAAAATGTTCAAAGAATTAGTATTTACTGAAAGAATATCCCCTCAAATATTGTAAAGTGAGAAGAATATAAGTAAAACATAAAGAAAAAAAAACAGTGATGTTTAGAATTCTGTGTCCATTTTAGGCACATTAGTACATGGCTTCCCTGAGCTTTCCTGAGTAGAGTTCACTTCAGAATTAATCTTGCTTTTTAGGAGCCATAGTCCTCCAATTAAGCATGCATTATATATATATATATATATAAAAGAACAGATGATCATAAAACTTCATTAGGAGAAAGTAAACTGGAAGATGAAATTAAAACTGTGCTTAAGAATGCAACATTTGAGAAGAGAGAGGAAAATTATCTCACACAAATCAGAATAAGATCCTAAGTGTTTGCGCCAATGTTTATTTAGTCTTTGAGATATTTTGAAATGAAAGATTTGTCTCTAAAATTTTTTAATGATTTAATTTGATAATAGGCAATAATTTAATCTAAATAGTCAAATTATCTTTGGTGAAGCATCTTTAGCATGTGTTTATGAAAGAGACTTGGGCTTCCCTTGTGGTCCAATGGTTAGGAATCTACATGTCAATGCAGAGGACATAGGTGCAATCCCTGGTTTGGAAATATTCCACATGCCTTAGGGCATTTAAGCCCATGTGCCACCTCAAGAGAACCCACCACAATGAGAAGCCCATGCATCACACATTGAAAAATAAAAACCACATGATTATCTCAATAGATGCAGAGAAAGCCTTTGACATAACTCAACATCCATTTATGATAAAAACCCTCCAAAAAGTAGGAATAGAAGGAACATACCTCAACATAATAAAAGCTATATATGACAAACCCACAGCAAACATTATCCTCAATGGTGAAATACTGAAAGCATTTCCCCTGAAGTCAGGAACAAGACAAGGGTGCCCACTCTCAACACTACTATTCAACATAGATTTGGAAGTTGTGGCCACAGCAATCAGAGCAGATAAAGAAATAAAAGGGATCCAGATTGGAAAAGAAGTAAAACTCTCAATGTTTGCAGATGATATGATCCTCTAATTAGAAAACCCTAAGGACCCTACCAGAAAATTACTAGAGTGAATATAGTAAAGTTTCAGGATACAAAATCAACACACAGAAATCCCTGGCATTCCTATACACTAACAATGAGAAAACAGAAACAGAAATTAAGGAAACAATTTCATTCACCATCGAAACAAAAAGAATAAAATACTTAGGAGTATTTCTACCTAAAGAAACAAAAGACTTGTGTATAGAAAACTATAAAACACTGATGAAAGAAATCAAAGAGGACACAAACAGATGGAGAAATATAACGTGTTCATGGATTGGAAGAATCAATATAGTGAAAATGAGTATACTACCCAGAGCTATCTATAGATTCAGTTCAATTCCTATCAAGCTACCAGAGGTCTTTTTCAGAGAATTAGAACAAATAATTTCACAATTGGTATGGAAATACAAAAAACCTCAAATAGCCAAAGCAATCTTGAGAAAGAAGAATGGAACTGGAGGAATCAACCTGCCTGAATTTAGGCTGTACTACAAAGCCACAGTCATCAAGACAGTATGGTACTGGCACAAAGACAGAAATATAGATCAATGGAACAAAATAGAAAGCCCAGAAATAAATCCACACATCTATGGATACCTTATCTTTGACAAAGGAGGCAAGACTATACAATGGAGAAAAGACAATCTCTTTAACAAGTGGTGCTGGGAAAACTGGACAACCACTTGTAAAAGAATGAAACTAGAACACTTTCTAACACCATACACAAAAATAAACTCAAAATGAATCAAAGATCTAATCATAAGACCAGAAACTATAAAACTCCTAGAGGATAACATAGGCAAAACACTCTCTGACATAAACCAAAGCAGGATCCTCTATGACCCACCTCCCAGAATATTGGAACTAAAAACACGAATAAACAAATGGGACCTAATTAAAATGAAAAGCTTCTGCACAACAAAGGAAACTATAAGCAAGGTGAAAAGGCAGCCTTCAGAATGGGAGAAAATAATAGCCAATGAAGCAACGGACAAACAATTAATCTCAAAAATATACAAGCAACTCCTGCAGCTCCATTCTAGAAAAATAAACGACCCAGCCAAAAAGTGGGCCAAAGAACTCAACAGACATTTCTCCAAAGAAGAGATAAAAATGGCTAACAAACACATGAAAAGATGCTCAACATCACTCATTCTCAGAGAAATGCAAATCAAAACCACAATGAGGTACCACTTTACACCAGTCAGAATGGCTGCCATCCAAAAGTCTACAAGCAATAAATGCTGGAGAGGATGTGGAGAAAAGAGAACCCTCTTACACTGTTGGTGGGAATGCAAACTAGTAGAGCCACAATGGAAAACACTGTGGAGATTCCTTAAAAAAACTGCAAATAGACCTGCCATATGACCCAGCAATCCCACTGCTGGGCATACACACCGAGGAAACCAGAATTGAAAGAGACACGTGTACCCCAATGTTCATCGCCACATTGTTTACAATAGCCAGGACATGGAAGCAACCTAGATGCCCATCAACTGACGAATGGATAAGAAAGCTGTGGTACATATACCCAATGGAATTTACTCAGCCATTGAAGAGAATTCATTTGAATCATTTCTACTCAGGTGGACGGAACTGTAGCCTATTATCCAGAGTGAAGTAAGCCAGAAGGAAAAACAATATAGTATACTAGCACATATATATGGAATTTAGAAAGATGGTAATGAGAACCCTCCATGTGAGACAGCAAAAGAAATGCAGATGTATAGAACTGTCTCGTGGACTCTGTGGAAGAGGGCAAGGGTGGGATAATATGGGAGAATGGCATTGAAACATGCTAATTATCATATGTGAAATCAATCGCCAGCCCAGGTTTGATGCTGGGGGCTGGTGCACCGAGATGACCCAGGGAGAGGAAATCGGGAGGGAGGAGGGAGGGGGGTTCTGGAAGGGGAACATATGTATACGCATGGTGGATTCATATCAATGTATGGCAAAACCAACACAGTAAAGAAAATAAAAAAAATACGTCTATGCATTGCGTTAAAATTTAAAAAGATTCTCAAATTGCCCTCATGTATTGCAAACTTCTTTTGTTAAATCCAAATGGAAATAAAATCCCATTATTTAGTATCAGACAATTAATGTAGGGGCTTCCCTGGTGGCTCAGTGGTAAACTGCCTGCAATGCAGGAGACACAGGAGACATGGGTTCACTCCCTTCAGGAAGATCCTCTGGAGGAAGGCACAGCAACCCACTCCAGTATTCTTGCCTGGAGAATCCCATTGATAGAGGAGCCTGGCAGGCTACAGTCCATAGAGTCACAAAGACTCTGACATGCCTGAAGCAACTGAGCATGCACACACATATAATGTATGCCTTTAATGTTAAAAGTAATACAATTCAATCTTTGAACTTTTACTAATATTATATGACTGCAAAACGTGAACTGTATGACCACTTGTGACATTATTTTCCTGCTTCTTAAATGTGTTTTCTAGTTTTTTTCCCTCTCAGTCATTTAAAAAAATGGTTAACGGCTGAATAGTACCACAGGAATCTAGCAAATTCCAATTTGTTACAACTAGTAACCAAACTCTTTTCAGCACATTGATCAGATGAATCAAAACTTATCAAGAGAATTTAATCCTTCTGCCATGCTCCCTATTATGTGGAATGTTTAATGACCATTGGTAAAATTGCAATTAAAGCTGTAGAAATTCAAGAGGGCGTGCAAGTGGAGGAAAGAAAAATAGGAGTGGTGATGGAAGAAAGGAGCAATTAAAAAAAAACTAGTACTTGAATATTTGTAGCAGATTTATTTTAATCACCAGTAATAGGAAACAACTGAATGGCCTTCAATAGGTGAGTGATTAAATAAATTATGTACATTCATACCATGGTTATACCACAATAAAAAGGAACAATCTATTGTTATACACAACAACTTGGAGGAATCTCCAAAAATCTATGCTAAATGAAAAAAGTCAATCCCAAACGATTACATGTTGCATATTTCATTTATGACTGGGAGGCTGGAGGCATTAGGGTATAATTATAAAAAAGCCTCATGAGGAATCATTGTGGTAATTGAACTGTTCTATATATTGACTGTGGTAGTGATTACATCAACCTTCACATATAATAAAATTGCATAGAACTGAATACATATATATGGACACACATACAAACAGATGTGTGTAAAACTGATGAAAGCTTAATAAAATCAGCAATGTCAAAATCTTGGTTGTGATATTGTCCTATAGTTTTACAAGATGCTATCATTTGGGGAAATTAGGTGAAGGGTACATAGGATGTCTCTGTATTATTTCTTCCAACTGCATGTGAATCTACATTTCAAAACAAAAAGTTTTTTGCAATCTATGGGAAAGGAAAGCAAAGCATATTCAGGGTTTCTTTTTTAAAAAGTATACTATATTATGTTAGCTTTTATTTCTAATCGAAGAGTGGACATATCAACAAGTTAAATATTTTACTTTCATTTTAAACCAGGGTGGGATTAAACTATACATAGTAATTTTAAAATGATACAAATCGAATGTAAAAGAATATTAATCATCTGAAAAGGTCTTATCTCATTATTCTTCAAATATTTGAATATTCTTCTAACTATTGGATGTAAATCAATGATCACTGTTCTTGTTGCTTTTGTTGTTAATAAAATTTAGTTAGGACCTAGCATTCATCATTCTTATCTCATTCTTATACGGGCCCTGTGTGCTGTGCTTAGTTGCTCAGTTGTGTCCTTCTCTTTGCGACCCCATGGACTGTAGCCTGTCAGGCTCCTCTGTCCATGGGGATTCTCCAGGCAAGAATACTGGAGTGGGTTGCCATGCCCTCCTCCACGGGATCTTCCCAACCCAGGAACAGAACCCAGGTCTCCTGCATTGAAGGAGATTCTTCACTGTCTGGGCCACCAGGGAAGGCCTATGAGACAGTAATTACTCTTGTCCATATTATATAGATGAGGAAATTGAGGCTCTGAAAGGTTGAGGAGTTTGTTCAAAGTTATCAGGTAATTAA
The DNA here is from genome assembly GCA_007570785.1 of Antilocapra americana. Taxonomy (NCBI): domain Eukaryota; kingdom Metazoa; phylum Chordata; class Mammalia; order Artiodactyla; family Antilocapridae; genus Antilocapra; species Antilocapra americana. Next base: position 69,622 of record ML663484.1, on the reverse strand, counting down.
ATGTTAAATTTAAGATTCTAGCCTTCATCTATGTGACCCAACCCAGGTCACTTAACTACAGTCATCCCTCAGTATATGCAGGGTCCCAGGACCCAGGGGATACCAAAATCCCCAGATGCTCAACTCCTTTATATAAAATGGCATAGTATATGTACATAACCTATGAATGTCCTCCTGAACACTTTAAATTATCTCTAAATTATTATATTATTAAATTACTATATTACTTAATACAGTGTAAATGGGCTTCCCAGGTGACACTAGTGATAAAGAACCCACTTGCCAATGCCGGAGATATAAGAGATGTGGGTTTGATCCATGGGTAAGAAAGATCCCCTAGAGCAGGGCATGACTACCCATTCTAGCATTCTTGTCTGGAGACTCCTGTGGACAGAGGAACCTGGCTGGCTACAGTCTATGGAGTTGCAAAGAGCTGGACATGACTTAGTGACTAAATGACAACAACATAAAAACTATAGTGATGAGGAGCAGGGGGGAGACTTGTGAACATTTGTCAGATGCTTATAAGTTCTGTGATCTACTTTATAAATAATTCTACAAGTATGAAGTGGGTTAATGACAGTAAATTTCATAATGGGAAATGTGTTAGTATCAAATTCATAACTATGACACTGTATAAAACCATAGCTTTAAGAAAATCAGATGAAAACATAATGAATAATAATATCAGATACCAAATTAAGCACAGGTGATTTGTCAAGCTGAACTGTTATCTGAAAGCTAGACATCATTTTTTTTTTGTTGTTATTGCAAGAATTAAACAGCTAAAGAACCACAGAAAAATTCAATCTCCTGTCAGCTGAGTTTTGTTATGTTGTAGAATTAATCCTTGAGCTTTTGAAAAATTAATACACAATTAAAATACTGTTTATATTAATAAGTTTGAAAATGAGAAGCTACCTTTAAAGGCATGTAGATCAGTTTCAAATCATTTTAATTAAGTTTGGATTTTATCTATTTTGTTTATGAGCAGAGTGTATACATTCGAATTTGCATATTACCAGAGTGCATAAAAGTTTCTTGGGACTTGGTAAGATTAAAAAATGCTATAATGATCTAAGCCAATCTATAATAAATATACTTGCTCCAAAAAAATGTTGTCCAAAATACCATATAAAGCTACAATTCACTTCAAAAGTATTCCTGATTATATTATCCCAATTGTTCTTTTTTGTTAACCTTTTAATATTTCAACATAGAAAATTAAAATGATTTTATTGATCTTTGTCCAAGTTTCTGAACTGTGTTGTGATAAAGAAATAAAACATTATTTGAGATACTTTAAAATAGTGTCATCCAATCAGAGATAAAATTATCTTAACTGGGTTCTATCAGTATCAAAAAAAATGAGAAAAAAATAATTTATGGATGAAATAGATAAGACCACATAGTTACACAGTTATTCTAAAATTGTATGCTACTATAATGAGAGCTATGTTTGTTATATATGTTTTAATTATACCTATGGGGAAGGAGGAACTTCATTTATTTAGAAAAGATAACTAAAAAAATGACATTGAAATTATATAATGAAAGCATTCTTCCCTTTATTTAATATTCACACTGAACACAATTACAAAAGTAAAGCCAAGTAGATAATAACAATGAAACTAATTTAAAATCTCACCAAATACCAGAAAACTAAAAATTAGAGAAACATCAGAAACCAAGAAAGTATGTAATACACACTTGACATTATCATCAAATACCTTCTACTATCTAAAAAAGTTCTTTAAACTTTAATCAGAGATCACTAAATGCACTATAATAACTTTGAGGTAGAGTTGCATTTCATATACGTAAGTCTAGTTTCCATTTTAAAGTTTTCTAAATTTTGGGATGCTTACAATCTTTCCATTGATTACTGTAAAAATTTATTCACTCAAGTAACAAGGCCTACCTTTTTTTGAGGGAGTAACATCATTTTTTGACAGCTGTCCTTGTGACCAAGCTATCTTCACTCAGTTAGATCTGCTGCTCAATCTGCTTCAGTTGTTTGAATGACCCAAGGGATCAGTCATTTTTCAATCTGTGTGCGCATGCTCAGTTGCTTCAGTCATATCTGATTCTTTGCAACCCCATAGACTGTAGCCTAACATGCTCCTCTGTCCATTGGATTCTCCAGGCAAGAATACTGGAGTGGGTTGCCATTTACTTCTCCAGCGGATCTTTCTGACCCAGGGATCAAACAAACCGCCATCTCCTGTGTCTCCTACATTGATAGGCAGATTCTTTACCACTGTGCCACCTGGAAAGCCCTTACAGTCTCTGATTTTCATCAAATAAACTTGGCTTTTAAATATTAAACAAAACATTTTTCATTGAATATTTGAATCAGGAGTATGTATATTAAGATTATACAAAGCACGAAACCTAAATTTTAGTAAAGCACAGATATTTTACCTCTCACAATAGACTATTTTTAGGTTTGAGAATGAAAGTTTTGAAAAAATATGAATATTTAAATTAAAAAAAAAGCATTCTTTCAGAAGTATTTCATACTTCATGCACCACAGAATCTTACATTGTGGAATGCTGCTTCTTTCCAACATCACATCATCTAAACATTTGGTGCCATTCACAGTGATTCATGGAAAAGTATATTATGTTTCCCCAAAGTGGTGGTTGCTTAAGATTTACTACAGTGGGAAAAAAAAATTATAATCACTTCAAATTTCAAAGGAGTTTTAGCAAATGTTGAAAGATCCTTTTAAAATAATGATGATTCAGAGGTAAAAATATATGTGCAAATGCAATAAAACAAAAATTGTAACCTGATTTTCAAAGTTTATTTCATTGGGCCTCTTAAGTGCTTATGTACTAATTACACCTAAAATTTGCCACATATTTTTAGTAGTAGATGTAGTGGCTCATCTGAACAGTTAAGTAATGATGCTAAGTAAAGGAGAGAATGTTTTCTGAAAACCTAGCCTGTAATTTTCCGTTAATCATGTCCTGTCAACCTCTTCTGAGAATGGCGAAAATAAATAGCCTCAAGTTCCCAGTTTAAAAATACACCTGGTATTTTGATACATTCTAGCAGGAGGAATTGTGTAAAATGTTCTTGGTTTCTCACAAAGTCAAATTCTTAATAAATCATGGTCCCATGGATTGTGATAATTTAAAGGTTACTCTGTCCAGGGAGATGGCGGGAAGCTGAATATAGGTAGGATGATATTACTGGGTAATAGAAACTGAGAGAAGTATGATAGAAAGGGACATTTATGCTTTGACTTCTTAAAGTACTGTCTGTTAGGAGGCTTGCTTGCCTCAGACAGAGCTTTTACATTATAGGAAGGAGATTCTAGAGGCCCTGATGTGTGACAGCAGCCTATCCCCCAAACTTCAGAACACATTGGGGCATACAGGGTAGTCATAAGCTTGGCTCAAAGGAAGCAAGGCTCCTGACAGAGCTCAGAAGGTGCAACCTCTTCGAATTGTCAGGACAGGCAAGTTTGCTTTAGGGGCTAGCACCCCAGGGCACAGAATAGAAGATCAAGCCAACTGGAATGCTGCCAGCCCTCCATGAGAGGCTGGCAGCTGAGATTTATCCTGAAGCTTTACAAAATTGCTCCTGCTGTGAATCCCATGAGGGATCTAGACTGAGAGAGGGCCATGTAATGGTAGCAGATGGTTTAGAAATTCCATACTTTCTGGTCCCTGAGTGATAGCTTATGGCAGACAGTGTTGGATTCGTGATCTCCAAAGAAGATTCAGCTTTGGGACTAGGGACCAGGCTTGATCACTCAAGAGCTTTTGTTTAGCAGAGTTTTATTAACATATAAAAAGAGGCACAGAAAGCTTCCAATGTAGACATCAGAAGGGGGACGGAGAGTGCCGCACTCGTTAGTCTTAGCAAGGGAGCTGTATACTTTTTAAATTTGTTATTACAATAAATCAAAAGAATGTCTCAAGGTTGCAAAGATCTTACTAGACCCACTGCCACAATTCATATTTTAAGATGATAGGATTAGAACAATAGAAAGATCTTACCAGACCCACTCCCATAATATACATTTTAAGATAACAGGATTTATCAGAAGTTTCTCAAGAAGGAGAAACATGTCCTCAAGCAGGATATATTGTTGCTATATAATCATGGGTAAAGAGTTTAAGGGAAAATATATAATTGAGCAAGATTAGTTGCTTTGTTGCACAATTATCAGCTCTGGACTTAAAGAAAAGAACATTTGTTCTTTTCTCCTCCTTGAGAACTCCAGACCCCTATCTCCTCCTAAGGGACTCCAGACTTCTTATCAACCTGCCTAAGAACTGACTCTCATGAACATTGCTCTTGGAAGCTCGCTGAAGAGCTGGAGATTGGCAAACTGGCTCTACCACTAATGTAATTTTTCTAGGCCTCCACTGCTTTATCTGGGTAATGGGGAAATGAAATTACCTACTTCATTTCTTATTGTTGCTATTAAGATTATATAAAACAATAACAAATATTAAACTTAAAAAAAAAAAACGGCAGTGATTATTGTTAGAGACTCCACACTTGGGTGCAGTGTTGGGCCAGAATTCTATTACGATCTCTTGAACTGTGAAGTCAAGCCTGTTTCCTTCTAATCACCGAGTATGGCTTGTTAGGAGCAACCAAGAATCGAGGGCATCTGCTGAAGTCATGAGGGAAATGGCAGTTTCTTTGGAATGTCAAAATTTGTCCTCAGTTTAAGATCACTGCAGCATCTATGCAGGAAGAGTACACCTAGAGTTTCCTCTGTCCTAGACAAGCTGAGGTGGGTTTCTGGCAAACACTTGTCCTCTGGCTACCTATGTGGTTCTGTAGATCGCCAAGCCTGATCTTCCAGAATTCCTCTACCCAAAGGCTAAAAGTGAAGTATCAGTTGATTAGCACTGGAATTTTAGATCAAAGCCAAGCACTATGGACTCACAGCAGAGAGTGATGGGAGGGAAGAGGACTCAGGTGTCTTGAGTTGCCTGGGTGGGATTGTTGACAAGACAGCCACAAGTCTTCTGCTCCAGATGGCTGCGACCTGCAACTACAGGATCTTGTCTGTACTTGTGTTCACTCAGCTCCCTCCATGCATGGGCCAAAAAAAAAAAGGTGGCTGGTCTAGGTTCCAGGAAAGACAGTTTGCCATGTGGGTCCTAGCCCTGCTGGTGCTCACCACCACCAACAAAAAAACTCTATTTCATTTATAAAAATTGCCTGTCATGTTCATTACTGCAGAAGAAAAATAGTTACACATTTCTTTGTTTTGCTTGGGAAGTGATCAGCTTTGGTTTGGTAATTGCCTGCCTGATCAAGAGCCATTTTCTTCATAGTTAGCTAAACATCGACTGAGTGGGACTCGTTTTAAATATCACTGAAAATGAATAGCCCAAATTAGAACAGGAAACACATTTTCCAACATGAAACCAGGACCAGAAACAGATTTGAGAGTGGAATGATCTGGTTGGAAATTCTTGTTTCTGAGTTCTCTTCAAAAATGGCTGGAAACCGTTTCTTACATTGATTTTAGGGCTTAAAACATGAAATAAAATGAACAATTAACTCATAACAAAAAATAAAATCCTTTTCACTTTCCTTGAGAGAAAGGGGAAATATTCACTGGAAAAAATAGTTTAGAACAGCAATTTTATTTAAACAATTATAACTTGTACAGGAAATCATCCAAAGCAACTACATTTATGAGTGGTTGACTGTGAGTTGGAAACATCAGCAACTCGAGAACACACTGTATTCTCATCACTTAGTGTCAGATTTTGATATATTAAGTGTAGCACTCCTTGGCCGCTGGTTTCCCAGGCAAGATCAGCACTCACTTTACCTGGCTCACGGGTTTCAGTCCCGAGGCCCCTGGTTCTTCCAGTAGAACCAGTGAAGTTGCTCAGTCCTGTCCAACTCTGTGATCCCATGGACTGTAGCCTACCAGGCTCCTCCACCCATGGAATTTTCCAAGCAAGAGGACCGGAGTGGGTTGCCATTTCCTTCTCCAGGGGATCTTCCTGACCCAGGGATCGAACCCAGGTTCCCACATTGCAGGCTGACGCTTTACCATCTGAGGTACCAGGGACTTCCCCCAGATAACACAAAATAGATCTCATAGTAGGGTAGCCAAATGTGGCCTTGCTGGGGTTTCCCTCAGTCCTCTAAAGGTTAAGCTCTCCTCCTCCCAGCAGGGGGAAAGAATGCTCTCTAGTGTTCATTCAGTTAAACCTCACTGATTCGAAATCTGTCTTCTCAGGGAAACACCCCACTAGAGGATAAAATAAGCATTAATATTAAAGTCCCAATAAATTGCTTGGTGCTAATAAAGTCTTCCAGCTTAGAGTATTAACCCTTTTCACTTCTCTCTGAGCTACTCTCAAGAAATAAATCAAGTAAAAATCAAACATTCTATTCTGCCTCAGGAAAATATACCCACCAACTCATTTGTTACATTCCCTAGAGATTAGTATATTTATAGATACTATATAAATACTATATATATTAGTATATTTATACATATACTATAGTATATGCCTCCCTGGTGGCTCAGATGGTAAAGAGTCTGTTTATAATGTGGGAGAACTGGGTATATATTTATATATATTTATATGCTGCTGCTACTGCTGCTGCTTGGTCACTTCAGTCGTGTGTGACTCTGTGCGACACAATGGACTGTAGTCCACCAGGCTCCTCTGTCCGTGGGATTCTCTAGGCGTACTAGAGTGGGTTGCATGCCCTCCTCCAGGGGATCTTTCAGACCCAGTGATTCTTTATTGCTGAGCCACCAGGGAATCCCTAGTGTATGATAGTGTACATATCTCCACCTAGGAGAGCACTTTCCTTTGGGAAGTGTAGTGTTTGGTGATGAGGAACCATGGTCCCTGAGAGTTTCTGAGCTGTCTAAGGGACATATCATTGGCTGCCTATGTGAAATTGCTGAGACTGAATGGGTCTCTAGGTGTACCACCTGGAAACAGAGTAAACTGAGGGAGCTGGACCCCATAGACAGAGCTACTGAGCTGCTGTTAATTGGGATTTGAAAAGGATTTTTCAGTTGCTAGGAATGGGGATGGGTTGATTCAACTTGTATGGTCAATCTTCTTCTCTTTAGGAGGCATGTTCCCAATAAGTGTTTGCCTGCAGCTCAGATCAGAGCACAACCAAGAAAGCTTCTTAGAGAGGCTGAGGAAGGAGGCCAGGAGCCTGAAACCTTTCTGCCCTAAGTGCTGAAATCACAGACTGTCATTGTGCTTTTGTGGCTTGCCTTGAGTCAAGGCAGGTCTTCTGCGTGGAAGAAGGTGCAGGACCAGTCCAATTCAGGAAGTAGCAAATGCAGTAGCTGGTGGGGCAGAACATAGAGTTCTCATTACTCTGGCTCTGAGCCACTCTCCTCTGGACTCTGGAGACAGTTGATACTGGCAATTGTGGAGTGAATGAGCCCAGCCTTAGACTTGGCTTTTTAGACCAAGGTCCTGCCAGGCATCTCGATGCAGCGACCAACCATTTCATGCCTTACAGGTCATGCTGTGGGTTTTCTTTGGGTGCTTTAGGGGAAAGGATTCATCTCAGTATCTGCCTGTCCTATTAACTATCACTTGGCAAATCCATAAAGTTAAGGAAGTCCAGCTGAAGTCATAATTGTTGGTTTCATCTTCTTCAACCAGGGGCTATGTAACAGGAATCCTGAAACCTCTACTTCTCAGGAGACTTGAAGTGGAATGTTAATCTTTTAAAATGAATAAAGGTTAGACTCGGCCTGTCTTTTGAGGGTATGCAGTGACACCGAAATGACCCAGTAATAGTCCTTCTCCTGGGCAAGGTTGCTGTGGGAAGGCTGCTGGGGACCCACGGAACTTAATGTAGGGCAGATTTAAAGAGCAAAGGAAGAGGCTTGCATGCCTTGCTGGAAGGTGAGGACTGACCTGTGATGAGGTCAGATTTGAGAGAAGCATACTGAGCTGAGTGGTAAATGTCTAGCACTAAGAGGTGGCAGGAGGGCTCTGAGCTGTGATATTTTCTCCCCAGGCCCTTCTCCAAGGAGCTCCAAATCATTAAGCCAGCAGAATTTTTCTGAGTTCATCTTGACTTCCATCCCTAACACTATGGAGGAGGCCTGACACCTCAAAATGTGTGGCACTGACCATCCATAGAGGAGGGAGGAAGGAGAAGCAGGATGTGCCAAAAGATACTTTCTTTTACTCATTCCTGTTTTTTTCTCACAAGAGCTTTAGTTAAGACACTGTGTTGTGAAGCTACACACATAAACACATGCCACATACCTGTCTTCAAGCTAAAAAAAATGTGACTACAGAAAGCATCTGATGTCAAGAGGTTGCTTGCTGTAAGGTGGTACAGTTGCTTCTGTACAGTACTCTCCTAGTAATACAGGCCTTCTGGGCTATTGATAGGAGGAGAATATGAGGTTCAGAAACAGACAGGGAGAGAGAAAAAGAGGGCTAATCAGAAGAAGGAGAGAGAAAAGGAGGAAGAGAAAAGGAGCAATAAGGGCACAAATTCATTCACAGAGACTGATAGAGACAGAAACACACATGGGGGAAAAATTCAACTGGTACAAAAAAAAGACACACAGAGAGACATAAAGATATACATGGAAACTGGGAGGGTGGCAGGAGTGTAGACCCACTGAGTCTTCCATCAGATGCCTCCATGATAGCTTGACTTAGTCTGGCTTATTGTTTCAAGAGAACTTGATAAAATGCACTGAGATCTCTTTCAAACCTAGATCCTCAATTCAAGCCATCTCTGGTGCCTTGGGGAACTCAAACATTCTGTGGTGGCTTCAGTTTATCAAGACATTATCTAGAGGAAAAATAAATGGTGAATCCATGTTGGATAAACTTACTGTCACCTAAAAAGAACATTCAAGACTGACTTTTAAATTTTTTCAATGGCAAAATAAAATGATGGGAAATGGAGGGTGGAACATCTGTTTGTTTTTATTTTTAAAGAAATCACTCGTGAGGAAAATACTTCATACTACTCTCTACATGTGTCCTTAAGCATTCTTACTTGAAAATCCAAATACACACACACACAAAAACACATACATACAAACAAATGCTTTTTGTGAAAAATTTCTTCCAGTCATAAAAGCTTATTAAAACATTGAGATATACTAGCTAGTCCTTAGACAAAAGAAAAGAGAAGAGGATGTATGTGAGTCAGTGAAAATGACCGTAGAGTTTTAAGCTTGCCAAAATGGAAAATAATGACTACATTTCTGTTTAAGCTAGAGTTTCCAAAATTCATTTCCTTGTAATAAAATAAATCAGAACAGGAACATAATCTGAGAATAGAAATCAGTTGTGAAGTGATACCAAGTGTTTTGGTATTTATTAAAATGCTAGCACTTTAAACCTCCTAATCCAATTGTTTTCCGAAGAGTTACTGGTCATTGCCTTGAAAAAGTTCAACAATCACTTTCCATGAGAAACCTGCATGCACATGATTTAAAGGACTCTGGATTCACCATCACAAAACACAAAAATAAATGTGTTTTACAACTTTCTATCTACTTTTTGTGGTACTGTGAGGTGAGCCAAGTTTTAAGCTGCAGGTACAAATTCCAAAGCTTCAGTTCATTTCAGTTCATTCGCTCAGTCGTGTCCGACTCTTTGCGACCCCGTGAATCACAGCACACCAGGCCTCCCTGTCCATCATCAACTCCCGGAGTCTACCCAAACCCATGTCCATCAAGTCGGTGATGCCATCCAGCCATCTCATCCTCTGTCGTTCCCGTCTCCTCCTGCCCTCAATCCTTCCAAAGCTTGAGAAGTGGCAATTATTTAACTGGCTTCACTGAGATTATTTAGTCAGTCCCCTAAGTGAGCAGTGACCAGAGTGAGTTTCCGTCAGGGTGCACATCATGGTTCTGTGGGTCCAGTTTATTAAGGCTAGCATTCATTTGTCAATAGACATATTCATTGACTTTGCCTTACCTTCATGCTCTTTTTTCCCCAGTAATTAAAACATGATGGATTTGGGTAGTCAAATCCTTGTTGTTTTCAGCAGTGCCTCTTTTGTATATTTCCTTGGGTATTAAGGCTTGCCCTTTTGCCCCTTGGAAGTATTGATCAAGGTGTCCTAACTCTAGAAACATTTATTTCATACAGAGCAGTTTTCTTTTCTAGTAATATTAACATAGGAACACTGGGGAGGCAGATAATTGGTGAAAGGAACATAGTTTGGCTTTAAGCATAGACAAGGTAGGTGTTTGCCTACTTTTGGTGTTCTGATGGACTTAGGGAAAATCCCCTCAGCCTGCTACCAAATATTTCCCATTAGTACCTCTGTAAATGCTAGATATTAATTTTTAAAATTGTCATATAGTATATAGTCTAAAATACTAGAACAGACATTGCAACAAACATGTTTGCCTTATTTTTACAGAAATCTGGTATTTAAAAAACAAAAACTACCAGGCAAAGCTTTCCCTTAATACACAAGGCAATTAATTTTCTGCTTTTTAGCAATAAACTGAGCCAGGGTTCAAAAGCAAGAAAATGCTCATATTAGGAGACACTACTACAAGTGATACATTGTGATTAACACTCAAAATTTAAGAAAATAACTCTTAATTTTTCTGTTTCTAAGATATCTTTTAGCTATGAACATACAATGGATTATAAACATATATGCATGTATATATATATATATATATCTTTTGAGTAAGAAGGGATGAGAAAATGCATTAATATCCTCCCTTCTGCTTTAATGGCTACAGAATGAGATAAATACTTATGGAGATGTATCCAAGATTACACGCAGATGTGGCTGTTTTCCAGCTCAAGTGCCTTGTATATTGGTCTTGAAATGAGCTTCCGGCTGTGCCTCTAAGGTAGAGATAGTGCCTTTCCCAGCCCTGCAGCTTGAGCAGGTTCCTGAACCAAACACTTCAACAACATTCAGATTGTATTTAACCCATTGCCATAATAACAGAAATCATCAGATGCTTACATTTGTACCTGATTTCTAAAGATCTCCTTTCCATGGACTAGTTGGATGTCAATCTTAGCTGGCTTTGGCTGGTCATGCAATGCCTATTCTGGCAATTACCAGATCACTATAGAGTAGGGCCATTTCTGGGCTTATTATTTTTTGGGGGGAAGGGTTATTGTTTTTATTTCATTCATCTTCTCTGCCCCAAGTTAGTTAAGGACAAAATTGTCCTCATATTTCTGAGGGCAAACTTCCTAGATCCAACCTTTTTAAAAAGACCACCAGTCATAAGTTATAAATTGAGTAGAAAAAATGGGAAAAATTCCATACCTTTGATACAAAATTCAATGAGAATGAGGAGTATAATAAATTCAAAGGCAACATTATAATTATTATCATAGGAAGGCCTTCATCACTTGATAGCAGACATTTGATGAACACATAACATAATTAAATTCAAAGGAATAAATTTCCCTTCAGCTAATGTTTGTCAATAATAAGCACTTAACTTTCCAATCCTGACCATGAAAGTGCAAGAAACACAGATAAGAATTTGTTTTCCTACTCTTTCTTCCTCCACTCTACCTAAGAACATTTATTACAAAGTTTGATATGTATAGCACAATTGCTAGATACATTAAAATACCAAGTTATTGAATGAGTATTTTGAATTAAGCTTATCCAGTGTTGAAAGACATAGTGTGAGAATTACTTTTAATAGTAATTAGACCTGCTTCCTTAATTTTCTGGAGAACACAGTTATATATTTGAGGCCAATAATTAATAAATTTTATCTACTTACCATGAGAAGAAAAACATATACTCACACTGAATTGGTAAAATATCAAAAATATTCTTTTCAAGTTCAAGATAATAGAATCAGATCAGAATATGTACCCTAACAGATGTATTTCCCATGGATTTAGAAACTGAAATGCAATATTTTTGCTTAATTCACTAGCTGAATTTATTAAAATGATTCTTAAATTAAGAAACTTGATTAATTTATAATGACTTCTGAACTTTTGAATCTGCTTTATGATTTAAACAAAAGTTGATAGCCATTTTTATGTCTTCTTTGGAGAAATGTCTGTTTAGTTCTTTGGCCCACTTTTTGATTGGGTCGTTTATTTTTCTAGCATGGAGCTGCAGGAGTTGCTTGTATATTTTTGAGATTAATTGTTTGTCCATTTCTTCATTGGCTATTATTTTATCCCATTCTGAAGGCTGCCTTTTCACCTTGCTTATAGTTTCCTTTGTTGCGCAGAAGCTTTTCATTTTAATTAGGTCCCATTTGTTTATTCGTGCTTTTATTTCCGATAATCTGGGAGGTGGGTCATAGAGGATCCTGCTTTGGTTTATGTCAGAGAGTGTTTTGCCTATGTTATCCTCTAGGAGTTTTATAGTTTCTGGTCTTATGATTGGATCTTTGATCCACTTTGAGTTTATTTTTGTGTATGGTGTTAGGAAGTGTTCTAGTTTCATTCTTTTACAAGTGGCTATCCAGTTTTCCCAGCACTACTTGTTAAAGAGATTGTCTTTTCTCCATTGTATATTCATGCCTCCTTTGTCAAAGATAAGGTGTCCATAGAAAAGATGCTCAACATCACTCATTATCAGAGAAATGCAAATCAAAACCACAATGAGGTGCCACTTTACACCAGTCAGAATGGCTGCCATCCAAAAGTCTACAA
>ML663484.1:35967-56589 GCA_007570785.1 Antilocapra americana | reverse complement strand
GTATAGAACTGTCTCGTGGACTCTGTGGAAGAGGGCAAGGGTGGGATGATATGGGAGAATGGCATTGAAACATGTTAATTATCATATGTGAAATCAATCACCAGCCCAGGGTTGATGCTCCAGGCTGGTGCACCAAGATGTCCCAGGGGGAGGGAATTGGGAGGGAGGAGGGAGGGGGTTCTGGAGGAGGAGCATATGTAAACCTATGGTGGTTTCATGTCATTGTATGGCAAAACCAACACAATAAAGTAAAGAAAATAAAAAAAAATAAAAACATAAACAAAAGTTGAAGGTGCCAATACTAGTGTAAAGTTCTTCTGTTTCTAATGGCTGGGCACAAAGGATTTACAACTATATAGTTAATGTAAATATTAATACATTCTTCAAATTAACCTCTATCATGTCTTTAATGTTGAAAACAGCTGTGAGTACTTACTGTGTTCCAGGCATTATACTAAGTGGTTTGTGTATATCATTTTACTAACCCTCAGATACATACTCTTACAGATACATACTCTATGAAGGTATTAAAAGCAAAAACTGAAATATTAGAAGAAAGAGAATGAATGTTAAAAAATCTTGTGTATGGTCTCTCAGTAGCAAAGTCAGAATTTGAATCAGGTCTGTATGAATCAAAAGTCTGTCTTCTTATGTGCGCTATTGCTTGAGTCTTATTCCTTTTTGTTAATTATAATAGTCCTAATAATTTATGTAGAAAGTCAAATTTTCTTCCAGGTTTTAATATTCTAGGATAGTGTATAGCATGTAATTTCCTTTTTCACAGAACCAGTGGTATTGAAGAAGGAGGAAGAGAAAAGGAAGAAGAATTAGGGAAAAAAGTTGATTTTTCCAAATTTTTATCAAGATAAGTGTATTTATCAGGAGTCTTTTGCTTGCAAGTGATAGAAACCCAGCTGAAACTCACTTGAGCAAAGATCATTTATTTGTGTAAGCAACTTAGCTAGTTCAGGCAAAGTGGAATTCAGGTACTCAAATGATGTTGTGAGGAAACTAACTCTCTGCACTTCTTGACTTTGGTAGGTAGGCTTTTCCCAAAAAATGGCAACAATGACCATAAGCAAATTATTTCAGACTCACATTCTACAACCTTGGTAATATGCCAAAACATCTTAACCATGGGGAATGAGGATCAAGGGAGAGAAGGAAGAATAACTGTTGGAGGAAACAATCTCGATCAAGAAGTTGCTTGTAGTTTTACCAGTGTGGCACTAAGTATGACCAGTCTCAAAGCATTTATTTTATTTATACTTAGCTAAGGGCTTCCCAGGTAGCACTGGTGGTAAAGAACCCACCTGCCAATGCAGTTAGATATAAAGAGACATGGGTTTAATCCCTGGTTTGGGACGATCCCCTGGAGGAGGGCATGGCAACCTGCTCAGTTTTCTAGCCTGGGGAATCCCATGGACAGAGGAGACTGGCAGGCTATACAGTCCACAGGGTCACAAAGAATCAGACACAAGTGAGGACTTAGCAAACATGCATGAACAATATAGGTATATATTTGAAATATTTATTTCATTAAATATACTTCATTCCTTTTTTAATAAATTAAAAGTGGCAGTTGGAATCCTTTCATATGAGTTTGACATAATATATTTGTTTAGTAAATATTGCAGAACATGACATTTTCTTCCTCCAGTGAGATCTTGTTCTTTTATACATACTTTTTTCCAAATAACCCATATTGCTTATATAGAAAACTAGAAAGGCCATGAGTCTTTGCCCTTTGCATTTCATAAATATCTGAGAAATGCAACATTTTCAGAAATAAACTTAAATCTGAACATTTATTTTAACACACATACAATTCATCAGAAGCAATGTTTTCAGGGTTGACATTGTTTTGTGCATGTGTTAAATAACATATTTATTTGTTGTTGTTTAGTTGCTCAGTTGTGTCCCCATAATACTTATTTATAGTGATTAATAAAATATTAAATCTTTATTAGAGAATTAGAAACTGCTTTTTCTTTCCTTAAAGCAAGTTCAGGTTTCGTGTTCAATAAGAGCTTTTAAAACCATATATACCTTAAGGCACATCTATATCCTCTGTATCTCCAAAGACTTTGAATCTATTTGATTTGTATTAAATACAAATTTAGTTCTTCTTCAAGAGATAAATTTTGTATGTGTTCCTAGTTATAACATTTTTGTTATTGGCAATTCAAAATCAACATTTTACTGAAAGGATTTTCCAATTGTGGACCAAAAAAATTTCTTGCTAATGTGGACATCTATGGGTTCCAGAGCCATTCTCTCTCTCTCTCTCTCTCTCTCTCTCTCTCTCTCTCTCTCTCTGCATGTTCCATGTGGGCTGAAGAATCTGTCATAAAGGTTTATGAGTGTTTCTGGTTGCAATAAAGAGAATATGCAAAGGAGACTTTCAGCAGTGGAAAAAAGAACTTCTATAAATATATGTCCCTCATGCCCCAGGTAGCTGACAGCCTAATGCTTTGGCAGCTGAACAGATCAGAGAGCTGGTTCTGAGACTTGCAATAACTTAACTCTCGGAAAAAATGTTAACATGAATTAACTGCAACTTAGTTCAGTACACATGGGAGAGTTCAGCTCTGTGAAAAGGTGAAAATGTCAGGAGTTAGGATGCAGTTTACAAGAGAGCCCAGGAATGCCTGATGAAAAGTGTATAACTAAATCCTAAGCACACAAGCAGGCCTCTCAGATCTGCATGCATAAACACATTCCTTGGAAGGGGTAGGCAAGTTGCTTCCTGACACAAAGAAGGTGACTTTATCCATTTTCAGGAAAAGAAAACTTAGCCCAGGAAGATATTTCAGGAGACAATGGAATCAGTTATTAAGCACAATATTTTGAGGTACCACATCGTTGGATGCACAGTTCTGATTGGTGCTCTGCTTGTGGCCCTGGAGTTCTTAGGCTGTGTTTGTTAATTAAATCCTGTAAGAGGCTGTGTGTGGGAATATTGGGCACAGTAGAAGCAGGGATTGAAAGCCCAGCTTTGCTCTTGATCATTGAAAGTGGTCATCTGGAAGCCTCTTGCCTGCACTCGCTTATCTCCCCACCTAGATAAGGAAGTCAGACCAGCACAGGGCCCACCTAGTTTGAGATCCAGACTGTAGAACAGACAGGCCCAGAAAGCTTGTGCTGCTCTTTGTTTCCCTAATGTACTCACTTAAGAACAAAAGACCCCTATATACTTCTCTGGATCTGGTTAAATAACAGTTTCACTTTTTGTTGGAAAAGTGGTCTCCCGTGGGCAATTACTTTGCATGTCTTCGCATTTCACAATTTAATGTAAAACAGTAAGTTTGTATACCCCTCCTCCTCACTAGACTATCCTGAGCTCCTTTCCAATCAACCTCCAACTCCTTCTATCCCTACACTCCCATCGCCCCTCCCTGTCAGACTCTGAAGTGTCACTCACGGTAGTTTTTTTTTTTTTCCCTATGCTTCCAACAGTTTCCAAAACAAACAGTGGAGGCTAGGAACGGCCGACCAGCCGGGTATTCACTGAGTCCAATGCAACACTATCTCCCAATCCGAGAGGCGGGAGCCACCATTGGCGGCAGGTCTGCTCCCTAAAAGGGCCGTGCTTGCTAATCTCTGAGCTCTGACAAGTCCCGGAATCAGGGATTTGAGGACTGATGATCCGCACATGTACACTGGGAGGGAGGAGACCACAAAGAGGGCTAGACTCCAGAGAACTCTAGCTCCAGTTTAATCTTCTCCTTGCATTCTGTCTATTCAAAGAACATTTATATGTATATACAAAAATTATACATTTTTTCCTCCTGCATATAGATTTAGAAAATTTTTTCTGAGTTCTCAGTTTTTCTGATTTTCCCGCTTTCCCTCCTTTGCCTATCCTCTGCGCCCTTCCACCCTCTCCCTCCCTAACCCAGCTCAGGTTGAAACTTTGTAGAGTACAGTTTTCTTCACCCTCTCCAGAGATGGCTCTGAGCTCTCGGGCGCATGCCTTCTCGGTGGAAGCCTTGGTGGGGAGACCAAGCAAAAGAAAATTAGGAGACCCTAGAGGAGAGGCGCAATCTGAGCTGCTTGAGAAAGAGGGTGGAGAGAAGGAAGAGAGAAGGAGCAGCGCAGCCGCCGGGAGGAAGAGCGAGCTGCCCGGTAAGTACCCCTACCGCAGCCCAAATCCCTGCGCTGGCTACCCTAGTTTGCTAGGTCCGAAAGTCTTAGACTGGCGCCTCAAGGTTGCTTGAGGGTGGCTAGCCCTATCAAAGGATGTCTTAGCCCAGCTGTTGGCCGTGTTTCTTGCTGCGGGGATATCTCAGCCATCTGGCTGTAGGGGATAGTTTCAGAGCCTCCAGGTTCAGCCCATGGTATTGTTGTTCATTTGCGGTGAAGGGGAAAATCCCCACAGGTTTGTGAAGTGAGGCTCTCCAACCTCCTGGAAACCCTGAGAGCTAGAGGGTGGCCGTTTCTCAGAGTAAGAAGCAAGGCAAGGACCCAGATCCCCAGGTGATTCAGCATCAGGGACCAAAAGTCTCCAAAAGAGATGAGAATGGGGAAATTTGAAGAAGGGTCATGCATTTCACAGGGCATGGCCTGGATCCTCTTCTCTCCATCAGGGGGGGACACAGTGGGTATTGTGAAGAACTTGGAAATTAGTTGCCAAGGTTCCCAGGAAAGAGACAAGGCTGCTCTGTTCAGAGACAGGCGTCAGTGAGAAGGTTTCTCAAACTCCGAGTGTCTGTCTCTATTTCCCACAGAAAAGCAACCCAAAACAGAGCCTTTAGCAACTACTTTTGGCTGCAACAGCTTCAGAAGTCTGGAAGAGAAAGATATTATTCAAGTGGAACTTCAAGGATCCGAGCTGTGGAAGAGATTTCATGACATTGGGACTGAGATGATCATTACAAAGGCTGGCAGGTTTGGCTTTGCCCAAGTTGTTCAAGGGCTTCACACAGTAGCACTTAATGTTCTGTTCTCATAAAATGAGTGCCTCCAGTTTTAAGCTCCTGTACCCCTCTCCCCATATCCATACCCCTACAAAGGTATTAGGAACCACTGTCTCTCAGTTGACCAGATTAGGCCTTGCCTGGCCATTGTTAGTGGCTCATCCTTTCTTTCCTGTACATTCTGTTCTAAGAACTCATTCTCTCAGCTTCTGCCTGTGTAGAAAATGATAAAAATTAGACTTGCCAAGGCAGGTGCCAGATGCCATCCCCACGTCTTAAGATATGGCCAGGCCCTTCTGTTAAAGCCTCACAGTTATTAGTGCACAATATGCCATCAAGCAGGCCCACTAAACTGAGCCCAAGTCAATTTGAGGTTGGTCTTTCTCTCTTATACCTTTTCCTGTGGGACAGTTTCTTCACATCACCTGGGTAATTTTTGTGTATGTGAATCTTCTTAATTTCAGTCTTTCCCAAATCTGCCTCACAGAAAGCACCACTGATGGGAGGGGCACAACTTTTGCTCTCCTATTTTTCTTCCATATGGTGGTGGTGGTGGGAAGTGGGGCAGACGAAGCCTTGTGGTAAGAATATTCTGCTCCACTCAGAAATCTTGAGTTTGTTCAATCAAATATATAACAAGCAATCTTTCTTCATGTACCAAATGTCATTCCTGAACGTATCTAGAATGAGAAGAGTATTGTGAATGCCTTAGATTTTCATTTGTCTCCAACCTCGCCCCTGCTCCAAACATTTCTAATAGCACCCAGGTCAGTCGCTGTTTTCTCTCCCACAGGCGGATGTTCCCCTCTGTTCGGGTCAAAGTGAAAGGACTGGACCCAGGGAAACAGTACTATGTGGCCATTGATGTGGTGCCAGTAGATTCCAAACGCTATAGGTAATTGGGACCAAAGGAGGGTACTACAGGCCTGGAATGGGGATTCAGATCTATGGAACCTGACAGCACTGTTTTGAAAACTCTGCCATGGAAGGGGGAATTATTCTCCTGTGGGCTTTGAGAGTTGAGTTTTCTCCCTCAGACTGGAGTTCAGGGAGTTCAGACTGAGAGAAAAGAAGACTTATTTTTCTTTTCTCTCATTCCTGGCACACAGATTCCAATTGGGGCTTCAGTGTACCCCAAACTTCTCACAGACTCACTATCCTAGCCTTGACTCCACAAACTGCAGAGGGTGTGGGCTCAGCAACTGGGAGGGAAGCTGTTTAAAGGAATTTGGGGAGAAATGCCAGGGCTTATGGGGCGCTACCGGGCTCTGGACTGTGTTACTTTAGGGCAGGGTCCTTGAGCAATATTCTAATTTGCCACCCAAAGCTAGTCAAGCAGTTATCTCACCTAGGTTCACGTTTTTTCTTCCTTCCTTAACCTCTTCCCTGAAGCAGAGGCCAGGTCCCAGAGAATACGAGTAACATTTCTATTAATGTAAGCTCTCTACTTAAAGCAAGCTAAAAGTGGCCAAACTGATCTAAAGCTAAGAGGCTCTTCTTTGCTAGCAGCCCAGAAGCTGGGGTCTTTGCATGCTTTACTCAAGGGTTTGGGGGTTGGGCAGCAGCCGCTACCCTCACTCAGCCAAATGAGCATTCGACTGTAATGGGTGTCTAGCCTTTCTAGGAAACAGCCTGCATAGCACCCAGTGCTGGGTGTGAGAGAGAAGAATTAGGCTGGTCTGGAGAACCTGTTAGGACCGTAATCCTAAAACAGCAGAACAAGCTGCTTTTCACACTTGAGCTGGTTTGGGAATTTGGCACATAACTAAGTCATTAAGATTGGAGACACTGGAGAAACAGACATAGAGAACAGACCTATGGACATGGGGGAGGGGAGGTGGGAGAGGGTGAGATGTATGGAGAGAGTAACATGGGAACTTACAATACCATATGTAAAATAGATAGCCAGTGGGAATTTGCTGTATGACTCAGGGAACTCAAACAGGGGCTCTGTGACATCTAGAAGGGTGGGATGGGGAGGGTGATGGAAGGGAGGTTTGGGAGGGAGGGAACATGGGTGTACCTGTGGCTAATTCTTATTGATGTATGACAGAAAACCACAAAATTCTGTGAAGCAATTATCCTTCAAAACAGTTATCCTTAAAATTATTAAGTGCAAAAAAAAATATTGGAGACAATGGGAAATCAAGACCACAGTGGGCAGAGTTCCTTGAAGGTATTCTGATACAAAGCATTGTGGCCAAAGCGGCTTCCACAACTGCTAGTGGCAGTGGGCCACACAGATACTTTCCTCACCCTTCTGCTTCTTCTCTGAGGCTTGTGGGACAGGAGGATTTTTTGCATGTCTCTGCATGGTGAAACAAGTTAGATGAATTTTTGTTGCAGTTTCTGTGAGGAGATACAAATCAGACTATGAAATCCCATGACATTATACTTGCCCTGGCACTTTGCAGCATTTTAATGAAGGCAATGGCAACCCACTCCAGTACTCTTGCCTTGAAAATCCCTTGGATGGAGGAGCCTTGTAGGCTGCAGTCCATGGGGTCGCTAGGAGTCGGACAGGACTGAGCGACTTCACTTTCACTCTTCAATTTCATGCATTGGAGAAGGAAATGGCAACCCACTCCATTGTTCTTGTCTGGAGAATCCCAGGGATGGGGGAGCCTGGTGGGCTGCCATCTATGGGGTCACACAGAGTTGGACATGACTAAAGCGACTTAGCAGCAACAGCTTATTTACAGTTTGCTTTCTATCCCTGGATGCTCTCTGGAAATCATGTTAAACCAGAGGCTCAGTGGTAAAGAATCCTTCTGCAATTCAGGAGACAAGGAGATGTGGGTTTCATCCCTGGGTTGGGAAGAGCCCCTGAAGAAGGAAATGACAACCCACTCCAATATTCTTGCCTGGAAAATCCCATGGAGAGAGGAGTTTGGCAGGCTACAGTCCATGGGGTCACAAAGAGTGGTACACAGCTGAGCTACTGAACACACACTCACTTTGAGACTAGCAGGCAAAACTTGACCAAGTCTTTTAGAACCAGATCACAGCAACCCCTACCCCTGGCTTTGGCTGGTGCCTAAAGTCACACTCCATTCATTTTCAGGTACATCTATCACAGTTCCCAGTGGATGATAGCTGGGAATACAGACCACTCATGCATCACTCCCAGGGTCTATATTCACCCAGACTCACCTTGTTCAGGAGAGACATGGATGCGCCAGATCATCAGCTTTGATCGTGTGAAACTCACCAACAATGAGATGGATGACAAAGGTCATGTAAGTGTGCACAATCCTTTGTTCCAAGGAGAAGAGGAGGATGCCAAGGCGTCAGCAGGAGGTTCACCCTAGAAAGGCCAAGAAGGTGTCCCCCAGATGTGCTAGTTGTGGTCTTCAGGAGCTGTCAAAGTTTTGGGCCAGTGACCAAAGTAGCTCTTGTGACTTTTGTTTGGCATCTGAGAATGCTGGGGGTTGGAGATGGTGAGTAAGAGAAGTTTGAGGACTGAATGTGACTTGTTTAAACCAGAATGTCTGGTTGGGAGAGTGAAAGGGAATGCTTACCTGAGCAATCTGGTGCTTCAGCTTTCCTGGCAATCGTTTGGGCTCTGATTTCCTTCCCCTGATGTGCACCTTCTGTGTTTCATAGTATGGTAGAAATCTTCACAACCCACGGGCATGGAAGACCTGTCGGGTCACACAGACCTTGAATCTTCTTCCCAGGTGCACATCACCTCTGCCCTGCCTGACCTGACTCAGTGCTAGACACAAAAGGAAGAGGGATTCTTCTTGGTTTAGCAGGTTGGGAGGGTCAAATAGTTTCCCATCAGTTAAGTAAGCCCAGGGAACTCATGGCAGGCAGTTCGATCGCAATGACACTTGGAAACATTACATGGTCACCCACATTTGGAAGCAGGAAAAGACTCCAACTGGAAATGGAACCACTGCTAACTGATGCCTCTGTGGTGTTGATTTCATGAAATCCCTTATGCCTGAGGACCTCTGTCTAGTGCCAAATGGCACAGAAAAGTGGGGTTAGCCTAAGCTTTCTGGTTTAGCTTCACTTTTGTGTGGGAGGGTTCAGGGTGCTGATGAGAGGGGGCCAGTGTAGGGGAGGGGAAGCCAATTACTAGGCAGCATTTGATTATTTCTCCTCCAGATCATTCTGCAGTCCATGCACAAGTACAAGCCCCGTGTGCACGTGATGAAGCAAGACAGCAGAGTTGACATGTCCCGGATTCAGTCTCTGCCTGCTGAAGGAGTTAAAACATTCTCCTTCAAAGAAACTGAATTCACCACGGTGACAGCTTACCAAAACCAGCAGGTAAAGCCAAATAGATCCCAGGCAAGCAGGGATGGCTTTGGAGAAGCTTTAGGGACAGAGTGAAGTTGTACTATATGGATTCAATTTTCCACAGTTAAAAACAATCCATAGTCTTATTGCTAGTAATCAAGGCAAGTTTGATCATGAGTTGTGTGGATCTTGTGTTAAAGGAGAGCAGGATAAAGAGTGTCAAGAAAGGCGAAAAACATTCAAAATTTGACTTAGCAATATGCTTTACATGCTATATTACACTTTGGAAAGTTTTGTGGTTGTTGTAACCATTAAAAGCAACAACGACAATGACAGTATCTTCTACTCAGGTCACTGATTTTATCTTTCTTTTTCTTCTGAATCTT
This sequence comes from Antilocapra americana, assembly GCA_007570785.1. NCBI lineage: Eukaryota > Metazoa > Chordata > Mammalia > Artiodactyla > Antilocapridae > Antilocapra > Antilocapra americana. The sequence goes on along the minus strand of ML663484.1, from coordinate 47,033 downwards.
TAGATTACCAAACTGAAAATAGACAGGAATCCTTTTGCTAAAGGATTTAGAGATCCTGGAAGAAACAGGTAAGCAATATAACAATCACATATAATATTTATATATCCTTTTTCACAAGTATTACAGCTAAAGAAACTGTGGCTCAGAAGCCTAGAGTCCCTGCATTTTGTAACTAGTAGGTAGTAAGAAAGAAACCTAGAAATTTTATCTCTAAAATCTTGCCTCCTCCCAACCCCTCCCAAACCCACTTTTAAGATATTATTTATTTAAATTCTTGGGCTTTTATTTAGGGAATAATCACTGGGAATTTTATTCATCCTTAAAAACTATAACAAAATAACTCAAAAATTTACATAAATTATTATTTTCAGGAATTGCATTCTCGACTTGCTAAAGGTCGTACATCTTTTTCAGGAGTGTACTGGATGGACTTTCAGAGACCTACCCATGGAGGCGTTCTCTCACTCTGGATTTTAAAACTTTTGGTGCAGACATACAAAGTAAGATGTTTTATTAAATGTTAATGAAATAATGACCGTCAGAAGCGCTGTACAAACACTACACAAGAGTATAAGTACATGCTAGAAAATGTGTGTTTACAATCAAGTGAGTGTATATTTATCTTAATGAGGAGGTAAGAAGCAAAATGGAAGGGGAACTGGCAAGATGGAAAAGACCATAAACATGATAATTAATGGTGGATTTATTGACTGACTTGTATCTTCTTGAGTTATCATACATCCTGAGAGCTGAAGAAGACACCTGGGTCTTTCAGCAGCTCACTATCTCATATTCTTTAGGATCTTCCTGTGATACACTGAAGTGAAGTGAAGTGAAGTGAAAGTTGCTCAGTCGTGTCCAAATCTTTGCAACCCCATGAGCTATACAGTCCATGGAATTCTCCAGGCAAAAATACTGGAGTGGGTAGCCTTTCCCTTCTCCAGGGGATCTTCCCAATGCAGGAATCAAACCGGGGTCTCCTGCAATGCAGGCAGATTCTTTACCAACTGAACTATCAGCAAAGTCCTGGGGTGCACTAGTGGCCTTATTTGCAAATATGTTAGATATTCAAATAAATATTTTATATTTATATTTATTTATTTATATTCCATTAAATTTCATCATCACTTGGCTTCAATTTTCCTTTTATTGTGAGTAGGAAAAATAAATGTCAAAACAATGCTAAGCTATTCCAATCTGCTTAATTGCCATAAACATTTAAAATAGATGCAGAGAAAAAAAATAAAGTAGATGCAGAGCATTTGTTGTCATGTAGTACATCACATGACTAAATAATAATTTGACAATGCAGGCTTTCTGGTAGAAGAATGCATACCTTCATTTACTATGATATTCAATAATAAATATAAAAGCCTTTATTCATGAGCAATATGGAATTATGTTACCCTTTTTGTCTTTACTCCATTAAAATTATTTGTCTTTAAACATTAATTGAAAGTTACAGTTACATTATCGTTAGGTTGAATTTTACATAAAAATATCATAACAATTAATTGAAATATAAAGAAATCAAGTCTAATTATTTAGTGAAATATTTCACTGAACTTACTGTATTAATTTGGTTCAAGTTGCCTAGAAAATATGAACACTTATTTGATAGTATCACTTTAATAGCATCTAGGCAGAATGATTTTAAATTATCCAAATCAATAAAAAATATTAATTTATAAAAATCTAAAGATGATCATTAATAATTTAAAATACATATTTTTCTCTATTTAAGATGTTCAGAATGTTCGCAAATTACAAAGAAAAGGGGTACCATTTTTTTAAAAAATAGTATTTGGATGTTTAATTATAAAAGATATTTGCCACCCTGTTGATATAGGATTAAGCTATGTTTACATATAAAAATGGGCTTCTGCGCTGGCTCAGCAATAAAGAGTCACCCTGCAATGCAGGAGACATGAGTTTAATCCCTGGGTTGGGAAGATCCCCTAGAAAAGAAAATGGCAATACACTCCAGTGTTCTTGCCTGAAAAATCTCATGGACAGGGGACTGGTGGGTTACAGTCCATTGGGTTGAAAAGAGTTGGACATGACTTAGCAACTGAACAACAAAAAGTATTTTAAAATATCTAAGAAAAATTTCAGGCAGATTCTTTACTAGCTGAGCTACCAGGGAAACCCTAAGAAAAATAGTTAACACCTAAAAAACTCCTCAAAAACCTGATCAAGTTCAGTCAATAACCAATTAAAAATTAAATAATTACAAATATAAGGTGTAGAATCTAGATTTTCCTGGACATTATATTTATCCCTGATTTTAGTAGATGCTAGGCAACCATAAGGATCACCTAACATCATTGGTATGAACAGTTTCATTTTCATCTTGGTATTTTAAACCTGTAAAACTGTCTTTTAACTCTTGATATAGTGCACCATGGAACTTTCCCCATCTGTGATTTTCACATAAGAGAAAATCTAATATATTAAATGTTCTTTTTTAAATTTATAAGATTACTTTCATATGCAGTGATTTTTTAAATCAACTAAAGCTTTCTATAGAATCTCAACCAACTTGCTTAATTTAATCAAGTACTTATTTTAGTAATTTTTTAAGTTAAAAATAAAAACTTTTATTTGTAAGATATAATTGGTTCTGGATCATATTTAATTAGGCTTCTTTTGTAATTCATTGAATGAATGTTACTCAAGCACCTGGTATAGTTCTAGAACATAATGAATGCTCAATGCATAATACATAATAGTAATGCTAAAAGTAGTAGTGGTAGTAATAGAGATACTATATTCAACTTTGATCAGAAGAATGGCCTTTTCCAAAGGAGTCAAAATAACTGTGGCTTCCACGGTGGCTCAGTGGTAAAGAGTCTGTCTGACAAGCAGGAGACACAGGTTCATTCCCTGGATTGGGAAGATACTCTGGAGAAGGAAATGGCAACCCACACCAGTATTCTTGCTGGGAAATCTCATGGGCAGAAGAGCCTGGAGGGCTACAATGCATGGGTTCTCAAGAGTTGGACATAACTTAGTGATTAAACAGCAACAGCAAAATATCTCTGAACTTGCAAGGAAAGCTAATCTAAGAATGAAGCAGGGATAGTTATGGACATGATTACTGATTCAGTAGGAAAATTGTTCATTGATTGACTTGTCATTCACAGGGGGAAGCAGTGGCTCATCCCCAGTGACCTCCAGCAGAGGGGCTTCTTCTTTGAACTCTTTGCTTTCTCCACCTTGCTCCCCTCCTACATTTCACACAGTTACAAGCTCCCTTGGAATGCCATGTCCAGAGGTGTACCTACACAATATCAACGTGCCCCTTTGCTACAAGATTTGCCCAACTAATTTTTGGCAACAGCAACCTCTTATCTTGCCTGCTCTCGAAAGTCTAGCAAGCAACAACAGTTTTCAGTCTTCAGCCCCACTCATGATGGAAGTTCCCATGTTATCTTCTTTGGGAGTCACCAATTCAAAAAATGGTTCATCTGAAGACTTAAATGGACAGTGTCTACAAGCACCTAATTCTTCCAATCAAATGTATGAATTACAGGCACTTGAAAATATTTTATCACCAAACCCCACTGCTCAGGAAGCAATTGGTTGCTCTTTCCATCCTTCCTATGGCTTTTATAGGTACAACTTCTCCACACCACCTAGACTGGCAAATGCTTCCAACAATCTTAAAGTGAATGACAACAGTCAAGTTTCTTTCATAGAAGGCAAATACAATCACACTCATTGGTATCCAAAAATTAACCATTGCCTTTAATGGAATAGTCATGTTCCTAAAATGATTGCATGTAAGCATATATTTTCTTTATGTGTCACCAAAAATGGTTAAGAACTAAAGGGCTTAAAAAGCTTCATTATCAGAGGGTATTCCTTTGTTCTGCATTTAAAGTGCCTTATGACATGTCATAAGTCAGACATTACCTATAGCAATCTCTGATTACAGTAGCCTTAGGTCTCAAAATAAGATACTCAGTAAATATTGTTTGATGAGGAAAGATTACCAGTGAAAAATGACTTCAGGTAACAAAGTCCCTAATTATAGTGAAGCCTGTTTACCACATCAACTGCCTCTTACATATTGACAATGACCAAAAGAAGATAGATTTAATTCCTGTGAAAGCAATGAAACAATTTCAAATTTATGAATACTGGTGTCATTTTAATTATCTATCTCGTAACTGTAGAACATTTCATTGTCCATTTGCCTTATACTTTTATACTCTGCTGTTGAAGGAAATACTAGTCTTAATTTTAAGATACAAACAAGGACATTAACATTCTAATACTAATATTTGCAACCTAAGGACCATTTAATCCTGAAGGAACATGAAGATTAAATAAAAAGCAAAATATTCTAAATAAATTTGATCTTTTATTCTCTTTTATTTTTTAGATCAGGTGATGTTTGTTTACTTAGTACTTTAGCAAATCTGGCATTTTATGTACAGAGTTTACAAATACAAATTGCTGTAGTCCTTCAAAAAGACTAAAAGTTATGATTTAAATTGTGAGAATATATATAAATCCATAAATGTGAAACTAGCATAACAATGGTTGAATTTAATTTCACTCTTCTGCATCAATCATGGTAAATTACACAAAACTAGTATAAATGAGACTTAATTTTAGTTTATGAAGTTGAAAAATTTCCTTTCACCTGGTCCTAAATTTTCTGGAGAGATTTGTTAAGTATAACCTCTATATCCTTGAGATGACTTGGATTTTAATTTTAATTTGGTGCTGCTAGCTCTGCAATTTATTAAGCCAAGGCCCTTCACATCACAGTGGTATGACTTGAAAAACTAACCACATTGAAAAACTGCTTTTTAAAAACTTTTCCAACACATATTAGGGAGCATGCTCAGTCACTCACTCGTGTCTGACTCTTCATGACCCATGGACTAGAGCCCTCTGGGCTCTTCTGTCTACGGAATGTTTCAGGCAAGAATACTACTGTAGGTTGCCATTTCCTTCTCGAGGGAATCTTTCTAGCCAAGGAATCAAACCCAAGTCTCCTGTGGCTTCTGCATTGACAGGCAGATTATTTAACACTGAGATACCTGGGAAGTCCCATATTAGGGGGAGCATATCATTATTGGACTTTCCAGGTGGCACAGTGGTAAAGAATCTGCCTACCAATGCAGGAGATGCAAGAGAGGTGAGTTTGATCCTTAACTGAGGAAGATCCCCAGATTGAGCAAATGAAAATCCACTCCAGTATTCTTGCCTGGAAAATTCCATGGACAAGGAGCCTGGTGAGCTGCAGTCCATGGAGTCACAAAAAGTCAGACACAAGGAAGCACGCACACATGTCAACATTATATATTTTGCTAAAAATAGTTTTTCTTCTCAAATGTACCTTATAAATATACTTTTTTTCTTCTATTTCCTGTGGAATCTTTTTATTTTTATTTATTTATTTTTAATTAATTAATTAATTAATTATCTTTACATTTAAATAAACCTTCTTATACATGCATTAAAATTATATGCTCCTTCACTTCTGGGCATAGGGGTAGAATAGCACATAGTTACATTCAAACTGAGTATTCTAGTCAAGATGAAAAATAATTTGTTGCTCAAGCTAATTAGGTACATGTTATAAAAGTCTTTGAGACAGAAAACCTGTACCACTCAAGTTTATCAAATCAAGGATTAATAGTAGCACACTATTTAAGGATTAAAGAAGCACACTATTTCTGTCTACTCTTAAACAGGAAAGCTGTAGGCTAAATTTTACTGCTAAAATAATGCTTTTTTTAAAGCAGAAACTCCCACATCAGATTATAATAAAACTTATTCTGATGACTTACATGGCAGATACTAAGCAACTAAAACCATAAAGTATTTGACTGAAAAATTCAGAAAATTTCTGGGATACTTTTTAATGGTTATTTAAGAAAAAGCATTAATTTTGTAGCTGCTCAAGTACATATACACCATACTTTATATTTCAGATAAATTTTCTATATATAATCCATATACAATTGTTAATACAAACTATATTGGGAAAGGTGATTTATATTAAGGGGAAAACATTTAAAGGTTAGAATCCAGACATCTATTTTAAGCTGTTTTTATATAATAGTCACAAATTGTCATTCAATACTTTTAATTGAAGAAGAAACCAAGGAAAAACCTTTATAGAAAATTAGACTTGGAAGAGACCTTAAGAAGTTCGGTAAGCAGTCCTCTATTTTCTGAACAAGTTTCTCATCTGTGGGAAATTGCTATCATTTCTAATTCATGTACAGTTAGTATTTAGTACCCTTACTATTTTATATTAAATAAATTCTTATTAACAAATAGGATGGTGCAAAACTTGAGTAACTTGGTAAGTTAAGGCTAATGGTTATGCAGTGAAAAACAAAATGCTCTGAAATTATATTAATTTCAGCTGAATATTAAGTTTGCTTTTAAAACCTACAAAAGTCAAAAGTCACTCTAGTCAGACAAAGTATGAAGTACCAAATGAAAGTGACCAAATGATACATAATAGACTCCCAAGTCTAATAATTAAAACTGCTATTTCCATTTGGTTTGGCCATATATATACATCTAGGTTTCCCTGGTGGCTCAGTGGTAAAGAATTCACCTGCAATGCAGAAACCACAGGAAATACAAGTTAGATCCCTGGGTTGGAAACATCCCCTGGAGGAAGGCACGGCAATCAACTCCAGGATTCTGGCCTGAAGAATCCCATGGGCAGAGGAGCCTGGCAGGCTACAGTCCATAGGGTTGCAAAGAGTCAGACACTACTGAAGTGACTTAGCATGCATTCACACATCTACTTCATCCCATTTTAAAAAAAAAGCATTTTAATTCAGTTATCTAGATTTATAAAATCTGATTATATGACCCAAATAAATCTAGAGAAAATAAACTTTCATCTACTCTATAAAATTTGTACATTGAATCAAAAAATAAATGAATGTTGCTTTATCTTTGCAACTTAGCTTAGTCAAGCTAAGACCCGGTGTCAGGAAGTAGTTCTACTTTGTGGAACAGTCAGTCAAATTGAAATCAAGGGCTTGAGTTCAAGTATGAGCCTGTTTGCAGATCACATGTCTAAGTGGATAAATTCTATATTCATTACATTTTAATCACCAAAATATAAGTTTAGGTAACAAACTTAAAACATCAAAACTTATTTTTTTTTTCATTAAACAGAGGGGGTTTGCCCTCTGGACATTATATTTTAAAGTCTAATACATAATTTTAGATTATATAATATCAGAGTCTTCAAGCATTAATATCATTACTCCTATTTGCTATATTATAAAAATAGTTGTATTTTCTTCAAGCTAATAATTTAGATGTTCATGATAGTTCACTGTTATTAGGCAGTCTAGGAGTAGACAGGACTTCTTTTTGAGGTTGAAGTAAGTCTATGGCACACAAAAAATGAAAAATTACAATCAGCAAGTGATGAATCAGTGAATCTGTCTTTGGATGGTAAGAGTTGTAAATGCTGAAAACTTGAAAAAGTGCCACCAATGAATAAAGACAAGCATCTTTATTGGATATTATGGAAGATTTCCCTTTCATTATCCTAATCATTTATAGTATGCACCTTGAAGAAAATCATGATGCACATAAAGCTGATAACATGTATCTTTTAACTGTTACTGATGCAATAGTAAGCCAGAATATGATTGAAATAAATTGGTACAAATATTTTAAATATATTTTACAAAAATCTACAAACATTATGATGACAAATTTAGATGCTTTGAAACAATAGTATTATATGCCCATGTATACAGTAGGGTAATATACAGTTATCTGTTTTAAATCTTGGTAACAAATCTTTTCCTTATTTGAAGATGCAATTTGCTAAGTTCCAGATGTCAAACTATAATTCACATAACCAGTGGAGTTTTAGTTTCATTATTAAAAAAAATTATACTATGTTGCTTTTTCTCCCTCCTCTTTTCAAAAAAAGGATGCTACAAAGAACATCTAATCATTGCATTCTTCTACTATTAATTATGTATTCTTATATGGAAAGACAAATTTAAATATACCAAAAAATGTCTAATTGCATGTACAGCATTGTGTGAATTGAATCAATAGGGCGAATTGAATTGGAGTAAAAACATTTTATAGAAGTACAGTGTTTTTACTCCAATTTAGAGACATGTTGCCTTTGTGCTGAAAAACCTTTATTTAGTCAAAATAACAATAGTATCCTGGCATAGAGCAACAGTTTGCTAGTAAATTTCACTGGAATTTAACATGTTTATTGGATCAATTTAAAATAAACCAAATGCATAAATTAGGCATTAGTGAGTGTTATTTTGATATAGGTGCTTTAATATACATTTAATCTTCTTAGGTTTGGTTTGAAATGAAATGACAATTTGTATTAAAATTGTGTAAATAAACATGATTTGAATGTCAATATAGAGCAAATAATTATACAGAATAGAATGCTTGAAACAGCCAGTATTAAGAATATTTACATGTGTGATGCTGGCCAACTTTTGACATGTTGTTTCATTGAAAGGAAAAAGACTAGTGTCATTTCCTTTCAGAGTTTCATATGTTCATGTTTACAAATTTGTACTGCACATTAATGTGTAAACATGCATTATGGTGAGCAGATGTTCAAAGAATAGTGATAGGATATTTCTACTTAGTTGAAATGTATACATGTATACTGGATTTAATTTTTCAAAGTACCCAAAAGGGTTACAAAATTTGAAATTAAACATAATGGAAAACCTTCAAATTATACTACAAGTTGCATCATTAAACTCTTTTATCAAATGATCATTTATTTGTTATTGTTAAAGATGACAGATTTATTATTTTGGATTGAAGATCACATATGCACATGACAAATTATAATGTAACATTGTAGACATAAAAATTAATTCATAATTTTACTAGAATATGAAGGGAATAAAATCACATGCTTCTATTAGATAATATCAATATATTTAAACATATTTTTGTTAAACACATAATTCAGTTTCACATTTTTATGTTAAATTTTGGAAAGTGTTGATGGTTTAACATTTTGCCTTATTTAATTTGCATAAAATTGAACTTTCATATTTCTTTTGTGACCTGAATATCTTATGACTTCTTATCTGTTATTCTAATGTATAATCATCCTAGATTTTTGCTTTATTGAAATTTGTAAAGTTTAGGAAAAACTGTTTCATAGAAGCACTGACAAATATTAACCCTTGAAAGAGGCATATTTTCTTAGTTAAGACTCCAGTTGAACTGACAAAATTACTCACTACTGCACTTGCACAGATATTTGTCTGGCATTATTTACAGGAATTCTTGTACAGGCCAAATACTTCATGTTTAAATACTACATTAATAATTCTGTTTTCAAAACTCAGATTGGATCATCATCAAACTCTGATGCCAAGAAGAAAGAACTATTTGGCAAATATACCATGACTTTGCTAACTATCAGCATGATTTTTTTCTGTAGTTGTAACATTTATGAAGCTGGAATGGAGATAGGGTGTTCCATTTCATAAAGGCTCTGCAAGCCATAGAACCACGCATAAGGGATTAAGATAAACTGACCCAACATTTACTCTCAATTGTTGTTGTCAATTTCAGCAGTCCCTTGGGTGAGTTGATTTAGAGCAGTTGACCTGAGCTCTTGGCTAGTTAAGATTCAGAGCTGTCTAGTGTGTGAGGACTCTATAGCTGACAATAACAAAGATGTGAAACTTACACACACATATTATACTTTAGTTGTTCACATGTATATTTCTCCTATTTGACTCAAGTAGGGGGAGGAAGGCATGCGTGTGTACTAAGCTGCTTCAGTCATGTCCAACTCTTTGCGACCCTATGGACTGCAGCCCTCCAGGCTCCTCTGTCCATGGGATTCTGCAGGCATGAAAACTGGAGTGGGCTGCCATGCTCTCCTCCAGGGTATCAGCTCAACCCAGGAATAGAACCTGCATCTCTTAAGTCTCCTGCATTGGCAGGTAGATTCTTTACCACTAGTGCCACCTGGGAAGCTGGAGAAGCACCTGGGAAACCTGGGAAGCACCTGGGAAGCCTGGGAAACACTTGAGGGGAGGAATGGTACTTTTAAAATAATATTTCCAACTTTTAAAAGTTTATATGTATATTATTGCAAATTAAAAAGAACAAGAGGACTTCTGTGATGGTACAGTAGATAAGAATCTGCCTGACAATGCAGGGAACACAGGTTTGATCCCTGACTGAAAAAGGTCAGTTTTCATTCCAATTCCAAAGAAAGGCAATACCAAAGAATACTCAAACTACCACACAGTTGCACTCATCTCATACGCTAGGAAAGTAATGCTCAAAATTCTCCAAGCCAGGCTTTAGCAGTACATGAACTGTGAACTTCCAGATGTTCAAGTTGGTTTTAGAAAAGACAGAGGAACCAGAGATCAGATTGCCAGTATCCACTTGATCATCAAAAAAGCAAGAGAGTTCCAGAAAAACATTTATTTCTGCTTTATTGACTATGCCAAAGCCTTTGACTGTGTGGATCACAATAAACTGTGGAAAATTCTTCAAGAGATGGGAATACCCGACCATCTGACCTGTCTCTTGAGAAACCTGTATGCAGGACAGGAAGCAACAGTTAGAACTGGGCATGGAAAAATAGACTGGTTCCAAATAGGAAAAAGCGTACGCCAAGGCTGCATATTGTCACCTGCTAATTTAACTTATATGCAGAGTACATCATGAGAAACGCTGGGCTGGAAGAAGCACAAGGTGGAATCAAGATTGCTGAGAGAAATATCAATAACCTCTGATAAACAGACGACACCACCCTTATGGCAGAAAGTGAAAAGGAACTAAAAAGCCTCTTGATGAAAGTGAAAGAGGAGAGTGAAAAAATTGGCTTAAAATTCAACATTCAGAAAACTAAGATCATGGCATCTGGTCCCATCACTTCATGGAAAATAGATGGGGAAACAGTGGAAACAATGTCAGACTTTTTTTGGGGGGTGGTGCTCCAAAATCACTACAGATGGTGATTGCAGCCATGAAATTAAAAGATGCTTACTCTTTGGAAGGAAAGTTATGACCAACCTAGACAGCATATT
>ML663484.1:9468-35867 GCA_007570785.1 Antilocapra americana | reverse complement strand
CTGCAGATGGTGATTGCAGCCATGAAATTAAAAGATGCTTACTCTTTGGAAGGAAAGTTATGACCAACCTAGACAGCATATTGAAAAGCAGAGACGTTACTTTGCTAACAAAAGTCCATCTTGTCAAAGCTATGGTTTTTCCAGTAGTCATGTACGGATGTGAGAGTTGGACGGTGAAGAAAGCTGAGCACCAAAGAATTCATGCTTTTTTGTTCTCTTTACGTTATCGTGTTGGTTTTGCCATACACTGACATGAATCCGCCATGGGTATACATATGTTCCCCTTCCAGAACCCCTCTCCCACCTCCCTCCTGCTTCCATCCCTCTGGGTCATCCCCATGCACCAGCCCTGAGCACCCTGTATCAAGCATCAGACCTGGGCTGGCGATTGAATTCACATAAGATATTATCATATTATTATATTATCATATGAGAATTGATGCTTTTGAATTGTGGTGTTGGAGAAGACTCTTGAGAGTTCCTGGGACTGCAAGAAGATCCAACCAGTACATCCTAAAGGAGATCAGTTCTGCGTGTTCATTGGAAGGACTGATGTTGAAGCTGAAACTCCAATACTTTGGCCTCCTCATGCAAAGAGTTGACTCATTGGAAAAGACCCTAATGCTGGGAAGGATTGGGAGCAGGAAGAGAAGGGGACAACAGAGGATGAGATGGCTGGATGGCATCACCGACTCGATGGACATGGGTTTGGGTAGATTCCGGGAGTTGGTGGTTGCCAGGGAGGCCTTGCGTGCTGCGGTTCATGGGGTCGCAAGGAGTTGGGCATGACTGAGCGACTGAACTGACTGACTTCGAAGATTCCACATGCCATGGAGCAGCTAAACCTGATTGCTAAAACTACTGACTTTTGCTCTAATGACTGTGAGATGCAGCTACTGAAGCCCACACGCCCTAGTGCCCACATGCCACAGCTATTGAGCCTTGATGCAGCAACTACTGAACCCCATGTGCCTAGAGCCTGTGCTCTGCAACAAGAGAAACCACTGCAATGAGAAGTCTGTGTACTACATCAAAGAGTAACCCTCTCTCACCACAATAAAGTCCACATGCACCAACAAAGACCCAGCACAATCAAGTAAATAAAAATTAAAAATATAAAAAGCACAAGAAAATGCAAAAATTTCCATAATGACAAGCAGTGTATAGTTTGAGTTCTAGTTGTGTATATCTACACACAACTGAGCATACATTGTTTTTGTTTGGCTGTGGTCATGCAATATTGATAATGCTTATTCATATACCATGAATACTTACCAATTAAGGGTCTAAGGCCATGAGTATTTTGATGACTAAGAATATATTAAATCAAATTTAAATGATATAAATACAATCCTGACTTACACAGGATCTATTTAAAAAAAGAAAAAAAAAAAACAGAAGTGGGGACGGTCCTAAGATAGCAGAGGAATAGGACAGGGAGACCACTTTCTCTCCCATAAATTCATCAAAAGAACATTTGAACACTGAATAAATTCCATAAAACAACTTCTGAATGCTGGCGGAGGACACCAGGCCCCCAGAAAGGCAGTCCATTATCTTCGAAAGGAGGTAGGACAAAATAGAAAAGATAAAAAGAGAGACAAAAGAGGTAGGGACAGAGATCCATCCTGGGAAGGGAGTCTTAAAAGAGAAGTTTCCAAACACCAGGAAACACTCTCATCATGAGTCGGTGGGGAGTTTTGGAATCTCAGAGGGCAATATAACAGGGAGGAAAAATAAATAAATAAATAAATAAATAGAACTCACAGATTAAGTGCCTAATGGCAACTCTCAGTGCTCGCATTCACCACCAGCAAGCCGGGGCTGAACAGGAAGACGTGGGCTGCATTGCTTAGGATAAGGACCAGACTTGAATGCCCTGAGGGAAATCTGAGGGAACTAATGTGAAATAGCCAGAGAGAGAGAGAGAGAGAACTGTCCCACGAAAAGCCCTAATCTAAGGCACTGCAAGGCCAGCCCACTCACAGAACAAAGGACTGAGTGAATACCAAAGGAGAGCTAGCAGGCTGCAGTCCTGCCCATCCCCTGCCAGAGACAGGCAGGTGGGGAGCAGCCAGAGCTGGAAAGGGACAATCTCAGACCCAGAGAGGCATCCTCTACCAAACTGCAAGCAGGCTCCATTGCTAACCAAGACTTCTTGGGATTCTGGACGGTTGACATTCACTGAGAGGGTCACAGAAACACATTTCTACTTTTCAAGTGAAGTGAAAGCCGCTCAGTCCTATCTGACTCTTTGTGACCCCTTGGACTTTACAGTCTGTGGAATTCTCCAGGCCAGAATACTGGACTGGGTAGCCTTTCTCTTCTCCAGGGGATCTTCCCAACCCAGGAATCAAGCCCAGGTCTCCCGCATTGCAGGCAGATTCTTTACCAGCTGAGCCACAAGAGAAGCCAAAGAATACTGGAGTGGGTAGCCTATCCCTTCTCCAGTGGATCTTCCTGACCCAGGAATCAAGCCGGCATCTCTTGCATTGCAGGCAGATTCTTTACCAACTGAGTTATCAGGGAAGCCCTCTACTTTAGAAAGTTGTAGATATTAAATGACTTGATGCACATAAAGGCTTAGTGCAGTTCTTGGCACATGGCAAATGCTTAAATAATGTTAGTTGTTTTATTCTACCTTCTGTTGGCTCCAGGGCAGGGCAAGCCCATAGCCTTGTGTCCTCTACAAAAGGAGCTTTATGCTCTATTCAAGTATGGTTAAAAATAATAATAATAATAACCCTAATATTTGCATACCTTTAAGTTTTCAATGAAGTATTTGTAAATATCTTGGGACTCTACACAATTGAGAGAGACAAATATATTATTATCCTCACTTTACATATGAAGAAATTGAGGCCCTTTGAAAATGTTTAGTGACTTACTCAAGGTCACATGTTTACTGAGCAACAGAGAAGATGAGACTAAGATCTTTTGCTTGGTATGTCCTCCTTTCAATCAAATGATCTCTAAAGGACCAGGATGGAACCTCAAAGTTTAGTTCCTTTGCTTGCTGGCTTTGCCTCCCATATATGAACGCTTTTACATCCTGTCAGTTGCCCTTCTTTTTTTATTTTCTTTACAAAATCACCTTGTCTTTTCCATTTCAAGGAGAAATGTGAGAGACCTAAATTTTGCTAGTCACTTTCTTTTTTTACGTTCAATAGAGTGTACAATCACAGATCCATTTCTTGATAAGTTTCAAATCCTGTGAGAGAGCATGCATATCACACATTCAAAAGTATCTCTCACCACTGTGGAAACAGGAAGACTACCAGGAAGAAAATGGCCCATGATTTTCAGTGAATAAAATTAAGTAGCAGAAAATGACTAAGAAATAAAGGTTTTCTTTTGTCTGGTTGGTGCTTTTCTTTTTCTCTTTCAACTGTTTTCATTCTTTCCTTGTTCTTTTTACTCTCCAAACATCAGAGGAAGAAGAAAATCACCCCAAATCTTGAGTTCCCTGACTTTTGTCATTTAAAGCACAATATTACATTTCTTAAACATTATCTAGATTTTATACAGGGTGTTTAATTTTCCCACTGCTAGCATCTGGGGCTTGTTACATGGCTTTTCTTTTTGGCACATGAAATAATATTGCAATGTGACACAAGTCATAGTACAATGTTTTTCTTCCTTTCTTTTTAGAAAAGTTTTTTAATAAGTAATTAACATAGGAAATAGCTAGTCAAATAAAGATAATTTTCAAATGATCAATTATCCAAAGGAAGGGGTAGAGGGGGCATATGTTATACTAACATTTTCTTTTCCTCACTAGTAATGCATCAATGGAATTGAAGCAAGTAGATGCTGGCCTTCACAAGTCCATGCCAGATGGGTTTCATGATTGTCTGTTTACTTTGTCTCACTTTAATCTACTCCTTAATATTAATCAAATATTTGGAAGTTTATTTTTTTTGAAGTTTCTAATAGCAGTGCTGAATAACACAGATCTATGATTTACTGTCTGATTCTTTCAGGTCTTGCTTTTCTCTTGTTTGGCTTTCATATGGAGTAGCAGAGGTCAATAACCCTAGGAGTTCTGAGTAGTCCCTCCAGCTTCATTTGTTGGTATCAGTCCATACTGATGACTCTCTTCACAGACTTTCAAGAAGTCTTTCCACTCATCAACACTGAGATGATAATTGATTTGTAGGAACCCGTTCTTTAGTTCCGTTTAGGAGGTCACCTACCAAGTTTGTTGTTCATTGTCAAAGGGAATTCAATTAATACACCATAAGTGTGACAGTCTTCAATGTTCAATGTTGTTACCAGTGGTTTTGAAGTTTCTGGACCATCCAGTTCTTGGCTACTCAGGGAGGCCCAAGAATAATGGAAGAACTCTTCAAAGTTTTTTTCTTTTTCTCCTTCTCTTTCTTTCAGTTTCCTTTTTTACCATCCTAATCGGAAATAGTCCAATTCATGCATCTGAGAGCCATACATTAATATGATCAAAGGAGGAAAAATTGAATTCCCTATTAAAAGCAAAAGCAAACTCTGAAAAAAATTTAATGAACACCATATTATTACTGAATTGTGAACTAAACAGTGTGTGTATAAGCATCGGTCAACGTATTTCATGTGTCCTGTTTGCTGCCAAAGCATCTCATAAATCTGTAGCTTTTCCTAATTCCCATGGTTCTCTATAGAACAAAGGTGGTATACATATATAATGTGTCCAACTGGATTTTAAAATAATATTTGGAATACATTCCCAAATTAAATATTATACTCCGTCTATCCCTCTCTGAGAGTCTCAATGCTTCCTTATTGGATTTTGTTCAAACAATAGTCCATGCTTTCTACATAAGGGTGAGACTGTAATAACATCTCTTAAAATGAAAAAAGAAAATAATGATTAAAGAAATAAGTTGTGACTCACTGAGTTCCCTGAAGTAGGCACACCATAGTTTGACAGTTTGCGTCTGGCAATTTCTGGTATCACACTTGTCCTAGAGAGTAGGAAGATGTATTGTGAATTAGCTTCAGGAGAAAACTGTATTTGCTTCATTGACTTAAAATTTTTAGCAGAGTATTCACTTGAATTAATTTGTCAACAAAATTTGAGTTTAAATTTGATTAAATTTTACCTAAATTAGATTAGAATTTGTTTTCCATGGATCACAAGTCAAAGAAATTTCTTAAGATTAGATGTCTTCATACCCACTTTTAAACAATAGAATTAGAAGCAGAAGCCATACATAGGTTTTTGTCCCAGTGCTGTCAGTTTCCAGCTGTATGGCCCTGAGGCAAGGAAATGTGAGCTGTTTCGATAGCCAATTGCTTCAGTTGAAAAAAGAAGACAGCCTTATTTTTTTCTTTCAGATAAAATGTATTTTTTAAAATTTACTCCTCTCCTTTTTTTTTAGTTTAGCATTTGAGAGTAATTTGAAAAAATGATGTCACTTCACCCTAACTATTTCAGTGTGTATTTCTGAAGAATAAATAAAATATCTTATATAAAATAGCACAATTATCAAATTCATGGCAGGTAACACTGATGCAATTCTAGTACCCTATGTACAGCCCATATTCAAATATTGCTAATTATAGAAAAAGTGACTTTTTAAATGAACCTATTAGAAGGAAGGAGTAGCATTATTAGGTCAGAAGAGGAGGTAATATTGTAAGGATTGTGTGAATCTGAGAAGTTTCAGTTTCTCTCAGTTTACCCTCATTTAAAATGCTCTTCATAGTATACCTTGGACATCTGTTTCTCTTTCCCTTTTTCTCACTCTTCCTTTCCCTTCCCCATAAGCTGAAGTAAGATTCTGTAGCAAGGAAAGGGGCAACTGCTAGTCAAGTAAAGATATCAGATAAAGCCATTACCACTGAAATCTTAATTTTATTTACTTATTTTTATTGAATTTTATTTTTTTTATTTTAATTTTAGATCTAATCACATATCATCCAACTTACCGTCTTGTGGTTAGCACTCTAGACTTTGAAAACTAATTTTAAAGTTAACCACGTTGGTATTAAGACTTCACTGAAGCAGAACAATTTAAGATAATATGAAAAAAGAAATGAAGATTCCTTCTTGAATCAACAACAAAGACTGAAACTCCAAAGTACACCATTGCCTTTTAAAACCCTTTCATGTTTTTATCAAATGTTTAAGGAGATGCACAAATTAAATCATGTCCTTAGCTAGGGTAGGACCCCAAACAATGCTGACAGATGCCCTATTGTGCTTGCAAAATGCACTGATTAGTGCCAAAGGGGGCTGTCTCAGATATCCTATAAATGTAACTGACTAGAGGGGAAAATGGGTGGGAAGACTATCTACACATTAATTATGTCTCCTAAAATACCCAAAGTCTTCAAGGGTCAATAATATCTGGATTCTACCCTAAAGGCTAGGAGAAATGGAATTATGTTGGTGAGGGACTATCAACCAGACACTTATTTAGGGCCTAGTCATCCTGTGAGGGCCTTAGGAAGAGCTCTAGGAATACCTGTAAGCCAAAACAGAGGAAGAAAATTATAGTCTGGATGCATGTGTCTTTATAGGAGTCATCATCTCTATTGCGTTCTGCAATATAGTGGTTAAATATGTGGATTGTGAAGCCAAGTTGATACAAATTCCAGCTCTACATTGTAGACATTTAATGTTGAGCACTTACTGTCACTGTGTCTCAATTTTCTCGTCCACAAAATGGATATAATAATATATTTTTATCTCATAAAGTCATTATGAAAATTAAATAGGCTAATGTTTTTAAAATGATCAGTGCTGATATTGAAAGAACTATAAGAGTGCTTCCTAATTAAATAACTTTGAGCTCTACGTTGGAGTCCTGGGAGTGTTTCTGGCCATTCATACTCCCAACCTCAGCTCTCGGTGGTGGGATTTCGTGTACTATTGGGCCGAAATGGTGACAGCACTGCTAGGATGAAGCTCGTGAGATTTTTGATGAAATTGAGTCATGAAACTGTAACCATTGAATTAAAGAATGGAACACAGGTCCATGGAACAATCACAGGTGTAGATGTCAGTATGAATACACATCTTAAAGCAGTAAAAATGACCCTGAAGAACAGAGAACCTGTACAGCTGGAAACACTGAGTATTCAAGGAAATAACATTTGGTATTTTATTCTGTCAGACAGCTTACCTCTGGATACACTACTCGTGGAACCAAAGGTGAAGTCTAAGAAAAGGGAAGCTGTTGCAGGAAGAGGCCAAGGCCAAGGAAGAGGACATGGCCGAGGCCAAGGAAGAGGACATGGCCGAGGCCGAGGAAGAGGACATGGCCGAGGCCGAGGCAGAGGAAGAGTGGGTCCTAGGCGATAATGCTCTCAGGACTACTACTTCAAAGTGGGGGAGGAAGTCGGATACGTGACAGAGGAAGACTATGAGGCCAAGGCAGAGGAATGTGAAGTGCTAAGCGATAATGTTGCTGGAGCTTACTGTTTCACAGGGGTGGATGTTCAAGTTTTTTGTACAGGCTTTGTTTGTAGCAGTTTTTAATAAACATAAATGTAACACACACAAAAAAATAATAACTTTGAGTTTTTAGAAACAGATTATTTAAAGTAAATGTTAATATGACAGTTATCAAAAATATGATAAAAATATATTGGAGAATGCCAAGTAAAAGCAAGAGTATGAGGCGTGTAAAGAAGTTAATAACAGGTGGCATGTTTTGGTGTTAGCTTCTTCACCAATCAGTGGTATGGGCCTTGCCTCACTCTAAGTCTTGCCTATGCCTCAAGCTGGATGATGGCCAAAAAAAAAGAACAGGATAAAGTGATCATGAAACAAAGCTCCTGGGAGTGACTATTATGGAAAATGAACAGAAAACACAACAGCCAAGGAGTGTCTGGAGTAGATGCCATCAGGAAGTTCAAGAGCCCCAGGCAGATTAGCTCATTATTTCCTATTTCTCTTCTGGAGAGCCAGGCATTCTCAAATCTATTCTGTCCCTTTGTTATAGCTCCCTTGCTACTTGAAATACCCTCCTTTTCATCCAGCTTTCATTCTGCAAGATCCATTTTCTTCACAAATCTCTCTCAGTTTCTCAGCTTCCTCAGAGTCACAACTGCAGTATCAGTTCAGTTCAGTCACTGAGTGATGTCTGACTCTGTGACACAATGGAATGCAGCACACCAGGTTTCCCTGTCCATCACTAATTCCCAGAGCTTACTCAAACTCATGTCCATTGAGTCAGTGATACCATCCAACCATCTCATCTTCTGTCATCCCCTTCTCCTCCTGCCCTCAATCTTTCCCAGCATCAATGTCTTTTCCAATGAGTCAGCTCTTCGCATCAGGTGGCCAAAGTATTAGAGCTTCAGCATCAGTCCTTCCAATGAATATTCAGGATTGATATTTTTAAGATTGACTGGTTTGATCTCCTTGCAGTCCCAGGAACTCTCAAGAGTCTTCTCCAGCACCACAGTACCAAAGCAGCAATTCTTCATCTCTCAGCCTTCTTTATGGTACAACTCTCCATCCATACGTGACTACTGGAAAAACTATAGCTTTGACAATACAGACTTCTGTGGTCATTGTTCAGCCATCCATTCATGTCTGACTCTTTGTGATCCCATGGACTACAACATGCCAGGCCTTTCTGTTCCCACCATCTCCCAGAGTTTTCCCAAGTTCATGTTCATTGCATTGGTGATGCCATTCAGCCAGGCATCTCATCCTCTGATGCCCTCTTCCTCTTCTTCCCTTAATCTTCCCCAGCATCAGGGACTTTTCCAGTGGGTCATCTGTTCTCATCAGATGACCAAAATACTGGCGCTTCAAATTCAGCATTATTCTTTCCAGTGAATATTCAGGGTTGATTTCCCTTAAGGTTGACTGGTTTGATTTCCTTGCTGTTCAAGGAACTTTCAGCACCACAGTTCAAAGGCATCAATTTTTTGGTGTTCTGCCTTATTTACAGTTCAGCTCTCACAACTGTAGATGACCACTGTGAAGACCATAGCCTTGATTATATGGACCTTTGTTGGCAAAGTAATGTCTTTGTTTTTCAAACACACTGTCTAGTTTTGCCATCTCTTTCCTGTCAAGAAGCAATTGTCTTCTGACTTTATGACTGTAGTCACTATCTGCAGTGACTTTAGAGCATAGAAGAAATCTGCCACTACTTTCACCTTCCCCCCTTTAATTGGCCATGAAGTAATGGGGCCAGATGCAATGATCTTAGTTGTTTTTTTTTAATATTTAGTCTTAAGCCAGGTCTTTCACTCTCCTCCTTCACCCTCATCAAGAGGCTCTTTATTTTTTTTTAATTTTCTTTACTTTATTGTGTTGGTTTTGCCATCCAGTAATATGAAACGGCCATGGATCTACACATGCTCCCCCTCCAGAACCCCCCTCCCTCCCCCCTCCCGACACCCTCCCCTTGGGACATCCCTGTGCACTAGCCCCGAGCATCAACACTGGGCTGGCAATTGATTATACATATGGTAATTAACATGTTTCAATGTCATTCTCTCTTTAGTTCCTCTTTGCTTTCTGCCAGTAGAGTGGTATCATCCACATACCTGAGGTTGTTGATGCTTCTCCTGCCTATTGTGATTCCAGCTTGTAACTCATCCAGCCAAGCATTTCTCATATGTGTTCAGCATATATGTTAAACAAACAGAGTGACAGCAGACAGCCCTGTTGTACTCCTTTCCTAAATCAATTATCTATGATTTATAGGGCAGTGATTCTGATTGGCCAGATCTGGGTCATGTGACAACTCTACTTGCTAGAGAGTGATGTCAGCCATATTGGACTCACACAAACACTGAGAATAACAAAGAGATGTTTCCTCAGATGAAAATCAGTATGTGTGACTATAAAAAGAAGAAGTGGATGATAAAAAAATAAAAAAAATAATACTGACATGTAAACTACACCCTACCTTATAAATGTGGAAGGCCTCATAAAAAATATCTTTAGTCTCCTGCAATCAGTCTCATTGTATGTCGCCTTCAAGTCCATATACACACTAAAAACAACATACTGCATAACTATAAAGGGAAATATCTTAAAGCGTCTATCTTGCATAACAGATCACATTGGATTCCCTCAGTTTCCACTTCTGGTCAAAATACAATAACAGGGACCAGATTTACTCTCCTGCTTGAAATACCAAAGATAGACAAACTATAAAAAATACAGCATTTAAGATACTGCACATCAGGCAACAAAGGACAGTGAATTCTGAAATGTGAAAAACAAGTTAAGTGAAAAACAAGTTGTCCCTAGGTTTGAGAGAGTTTCCAGGCCACAGCTTCCCAGGTTGCTCAGTGGCAAAGAATTGGCCTGCCAAGCAGGAGACATGGGTTTAATATCTGGGTCAAGAAGATCCCTTGGAAAAGGAACTGGCAACCCACTCCAGTATTCTTGCCTGGAAAAAGCCAATGGACCCAAGAGCCTGGTGGGCTACAGTCCATGGGGTGGGAAAGAGTCAGACACAACTAAATGACTAAACCACCACCACCACCAGGCCATAGAACAAAGGGAGGGGACACAGGCAAAGAAAACTCCCTGTGTTGAGGAAATGGAGTTCAAAGTCCAGGAAGATCAAAATCAAGCTGGCTAGAGTTCACAAAACAAAGTGCCAGAGGGGAAAAAGCTACAGAGAAAGGACTCTGGAGAGTTGCAGAGGGTGTATAGCAGAGTACACATCAGTGAATGAATGTAAGTTAACTACTGGAGAAATAACTATCTAATAGGATTAGAAAAAAGAGTGCTCACAAAGGGCTAGAATTAGTGCCTATAATTGCCAGTGATATTAGAAAACATATAATTTATAGGCAAATAAGTACTCAGAAGGCATTTGCCTCAGTGGTGACAAATAATGAGTATTGAGTCTATGCCAGATGAAAGGCTGTTCTTGTCTTGCCTAACAAATTTTACAGTGAAGACCTGGAATGATAAAAACTCTTTTCAAGTAACTTAATGGTAGCCTAGAGTAAGGCTTAAGAATATTTGTAAGAATACAAAAATATCCAACATTCTAAAAGGTAAAATTCACATTTGATATCCAATTAAAAACTACGAGGCATGACAAAAGCAAGAAATGCATGCCATAAATGAGAAATATTAATCAATCAAAAATGATTCAGAACTGGCACAGATACTAAAATTATCAGAAAAGATGTCAGAATAGTTATTGCAACTACATTTCATATGTTTAAAAAGTTAAGTGGAGACATGAATGATGTATAAAAAAATACCCAAGTTAAGTTTCTAAAGATGAAAGTTACAATTCTCGAGATTTAAAATTCACTGGCTGTGATTAGTAGCAAATTACAAAATTACACATTTCAGAAGAAAAAGTGGATTTGAAGACACTGCAATACAAACTGTTCCAAATGAAACACGAACAGAAATTAGAATTTGAAAAAGTGAAAAGAATATCAGAAAGTGGAGGCAGAAAAATATTTGAAGAAATAATGACTGAAAAGTGCATAAGTTTTTATATCATACAAGTTTTGTTGTGAGGGGAAACAGAAAAGTTGCTATTTTCACAATGTGTGCTTATACAAGTAAGTAAGAAAAATGGCCATTTTGAGTCAAAGCGATAGTAGAAGCAAATAAAATTTTAACAATGAGCTCTCTGAAGACAAGTAAAACTAAAACGTCCTAATTTGTCTTGGTATACATGTTCCCATCATGACAAATTTCAAGCTAATTTCCTAAAAAATTAACAATAAGCTCTCATGAACCCATCCCAGCCAGCTTCAGAATACCACTGATTCCATCCTATCAAAGTATGAATATATAGTTATCTATTCCTGTCAAGTGGTTGGCTTTTAAAACAAACATATTTAGAACAGCTTTCTTTAAAAAAAGTCCAAACTCTGAAAAATTATAGGGCATACATATGAACTAGGGGCTATAAATGAACATGCATGAATATGCTCTAACTTGAAATGGGATTTCCAGTGGCATTTCGCATCCCCTTCTTTCTTATTGAATAATTTAGACTTTCTTTTGGCCTTAATAAATCTAAGCACCTGCTGCCCAAATCAATAGAAATCTGGTAGGACATTAAAATTTCACCACAGAAATTGAGTATACTTGCAAAAGGTGAGAGGCCAGGCCTTTTGGGATGTCCAAAGTGACTATGTGTTAAATTCTTTGAAAGAAAATCTAGTATAATTGTAATAGATTTTATTAACTTCCAGGTTAGCAATTCATCTCAGCCCTTTCTAACAGACTGGAACTAATGTGTAACACTGTTAGAGGACAAATTAAGGTTTCTCATGATGACTTTAAAGGAAATATTTACAAGTGTTCCCCATCCTGAAACCCCTCCCACCTACTTTTTTTTTAATGTTAGGATTCATAATATATTCATAACATTTCTTGGAAAATAAAGTTATTTTGATAATATTTACTCTATTTTTATGTCAATGTATGGCAAAAAACCACTCCAGTATTGTAAAGTAATTAGCCTCCAAATAAAATAAATCATTTTTTTAAAAAAGAAAAATAAATAAAGAAAATACTTATATAGACTTATTTTTAATTAACTCATTATTTACTTAAATTTTTTAGTGCATATATCAGGAAAATAGAGTAGGGATTAGAAGTTTTGGGGGGGATAAAATATTTTTAATTAAGTAAATAATTTTAATTTTAATTGGAGGCTAATTATAATATTGTAGTGATTTTTGCCATACACTGACAAGAATCAGCTATGGCTGTATATGTGTCCTGCATCTTGAAAACCACTCCCACCTTTCTCCCCATCCCATCACTCAGGGTTGTCCCAGTGTACCGGCTTTGAGTGGCCTTTTTATGCATCGAACCTGGGCTGGTGATCTATTTCGCATATGGTAATATACATGTTTCAATGCTATTTTCTCAAGTCATCCCAGCCTCTCCTTCTCCCAGAGAGTTCAAAAATTATTCTTTATATCTGTGTCTCTTTTGCTGTCACACATATAGGATCATCATTACCATCTTTCTAAATTCCATATATACACGTTAATATATTGTATTGGTATTTCTCTTTCTGACTTACTTCATTCTGTATAATAGGCTCCAATTTCATACAACTCATTAGAACTGATTCAAATGCATTCTTTTTAATAGCTGAGTAATATTCCATTGTGTATATGTACTACAACTTTCTTATCCATTCATCTGCCAATAGACATCTAGGTGGCTTCCATGTCCTAGCTACTGTAAACAGTGATGCAATGAACATTGGGGTACATGTGTCTCTTTCAATTCTGGTATCCTCAGTGTGTATGCCCAACAGTGGGATTGCTGGATCATATGGCAGTTCTATCTCCAGTTTTTTAAGGCATCTCCACACTGTTCTCCATACTGGCTGTACCAGTTTGCATTCCCACCAACAGTGTAAGAGGGTTCCCTTTGCTCCACACCTTCTCCAGCATTTATTGTTTGTAGACTTTTTGAGAACAGCCATTCTGACCAGGGAGAGATGGTACTTCATTGTGTTTTTGATTTGCATTTCTCTGATAATTAGTGGTGTTGAGCATCTTTTCATGAATTTGTTAGCAATCTATATGTCTTCTTTGTAGACATATCTAATTAGTTCTTTGGCCCAATTCTTCAATGGGTCATTTATTTTTCTGGTATTGAGCTACATGAGTCACTTGTATATTTTTGAGATTACTTCTTTGTCAGTTGTTTCGTTGCTATTATTTTATCCCATTCTGAAGGCTGTCTTTTCACCTTGCTTATAGTTTCCTTCATTGTGAAAAAGCTTTAAAGTTTAATGAGGCTCCATTTGTTTATTTTTGCTTTCATTTCCATTACTCTGAGAGGTGGGTCATAGAGGATCCTGCTGTTATTTATGTCAGAGAGTGTTTTTGCCCATGTTTTCCTCTAGGAGGTTTTATGGTTTCTGGTATTACGTAAGATCTTTAATCCATTTTGAGTTTATTTTTGTGTATGGTGTTAGAAAGTATTCTAGTTTCATTCTTTTACAAGTGGTTGATCAGTTTTCCCAGCACCACTTGTTAAAGAGATTGTCTTCTCCATTGTATATTCTTGTCTCCTTTGTCAAAGATAAGGTGTCCATAGGTGCATGGATTTATCTCTGGGTTTTCTATTTTGTTCTGTTAATCTATATTTCTGTCTTTGTGCCAGTACCATACTGTTTTGACAACTGTAGCTTTGTAGTATAGCATGAAGTCAAGCAGGTTGATTCCTCCAGTTCCATTCTTCTTTCTCAAGATTGCTTTGGTTATTTGAGATTTTTGTATTTCCATAAAAACTGAGAAATTATTTGTTCTATTTCTGTGAAAAAAATACTGTTAATTATTTTTAGGTAGCTTGTTAGGGATTGCATTGAATCTATAGATTGCTTTGGGTAGTATACTCATTTTCAGTATATTGATTCTTCCAATCCATGAACATGATATATTTCTCCATCTGTTTGTGTCCTCTTTGATTTCTTTCATCAGTGTTTTATAGTTTTCTATACATAAGTCTTTTGTTGTTTAGGTAGATTTATTCCTAAGTATTCTATTTTTTTAAGCAATGGTGAATGAAATTGTTTCCTTAATTTCTCCTTCTGTTTTCTCATTGTTAGTGTATAGGAATGCAAGGGGTTTCTGTGCGTTAATTTTATATCCTTCAACTTTACTATATTCATTGATAAACTTGAGTAATTTTCTGGTAGTGTCTTTAGGGGTTTCTATGTAGAGGATCATGTCATCTGCAAACAGTGAGAGTTTTACTTCTTTTCCAATCTGGATCCCTTTTATTATTATTTTTTTCTTCTTTGATTGCTGTGGCTAAAACTTCACAAACTATGTTGAATAGTAGTAGTGAGAGTGGGCACCCTTGGCTTGTTCCTGACTTTAGGAGAAATGCTTTCAATTTTTCACCATTGAGGATAATGTTTGCTGTGGGTTTATCATATATGGCTTTTATTATATTGAGGTATGTTCCTTCTATGCCTGCTTTCTGGAGAATTTTTATCATGAATGGATGTTGAATTTTGACAAAGGCTTTCTCTGCATCTTTTGAGATAATCATACGGGTTTTGTCTTTTAATTTGTTAATATGGTGTATCATATTGTGAATATTCATGAATCCTTGCATCCCAGGGAGAAAGCCCACATGGTCATTATGCATGATCTTTTTAATATGTTGGTGGATTCTGTTTGCTAGAATTTGGTTGAGAATTTTTGCATCTATGTTCTTCAGTGATATTGGCCTGCAGTTCACTTTTGGAAGGTGATACTTTGCTAAGAATTTGTCCATTTCTTCCAAGTTTTCCATTTTATTGGCATAAAGTTGCTGATAATAATCTCTTATGATCCTTTGTATTTATGTGTTGTCTATTGTGATTTCTCCATTTTCATTTCTAATTTTGTTGATTTGATTCTTCTCCCTTTTTCCCTTGATGAGTCTGACTAATAGTGGGTCTATTTTAATTATCTTCTCAAGAAACCAGCTTTTAGCTTTGTTAATTTTTGCTATGGTCTCCTTTGTTTCTTTTTCATTTATTTCTGCCCTAATTTTTAGGATTTCTTTCCTTCCACTAACCCTGGAGTTCTTCATTTCTTCTTTTTCTAATTGCTTTAGGTGCAAATTTAGGTTATTTATTTGATTTTTCTCTTGTTTCTTGAGGTAAGCTTGTATTGCTATGAACCTTCCTCTTAGCACTGCTTTTACTAAATCCCATATGTTTTGGGTTGCTGTGTTTTCATTTTCATTTGTTTCTATGCATATTTTGATTTTTTAAATTTCTCCTGTGATTTGTTGGTTATTCAGAAGCATATTGTTTAGCCTCCATATGTCTGCATTTTCATAGGTTTTTTTCCTGTAGTTGACATCTGATCTTACTGCATTGTGATCAGAAAAGAGGCTTGAACTGATTTCAATTTTTATGAATTTACCAAAGCTAGATTTATGACCCAGAATGTGATCTCTCCTGGAGCATGTTCTGTGTGCACATGAGGAAAAAAAGTAAAATTCATTGTTTTGAGGTGAAATGTCCTATGGACAATAATAGGTCTAACTGGTCCATTATATCATTTAAAGTTTGTGTTTCCTTGCTAATTTTCTGTTTGGTTGAACTATCCATAGATGTTATTGGAGTACTAAAGTCTACCACTATTATTGCGTTACTGTTAATTACCCCTTTCATACTTGTTAGCATTTGCCTTACATATTGAAGTGCTCCTATATTGGGTGCATACATATTTATAATTATTACATCTTCTTCTTGGATTGATCCTTTGATCATTATGTAGTGTCCTTCTTTGTTTCTTTTTATGGCCTTTATTTCAAAGTCTATTTTATCTGATATGAGTATTGCTAGTTCTGCTTTCTTTTTGTCTCTACTTGCATAAAATAACTTTTTCCAGCCTTTCACTTTCAGTCTGTATGTGTTCCTTGTGTTGAGGTGGGTCTCTTGTAGACAGCATATATAGGAGTCTTATTTTTGTATCCATTCAGCCAGTCTTTGTCTTTTGGATGGGGCATTCAACCTATTTACATTTAAGGTAATTATTGATAACTATGATCCTGTTGCCATTTGCTTTGTTGTTTTGGGTTCAAGTTGATAAACCTTTTCTGTTTCCTGTCTAGGGAAGATCCTTTAGCATTTGTTGAAGAGCTGGTTTGGTGGTGCTGAATAGTCTCAGCTTTTGATTGTCTTTAAAGCTTTTGATTTCTCCTTCATATTTAAATGAGATCTTTGCTGGGTATAGTAATCTGGGTTGTAGGGTTTTCTCTTCCATCACTTTCTATGTATGTCCTGTCTTTCCTTTCTGGTCTGAAGAGTTTCTATTGAGAGATCAGCTGTTATCCTTATGGGAATCCCCCTACGTGTTATTTGTTGCTTTTTCCTTGCTGTTTTTAACATTTGCTCTCTGTGTTTGATCTTCGTTACCTTGATTAATATGTGTCTTGGGTTGTTTTGCCTTGGGTTTATCCTCCTTTGGACTCTCTAGATTTCTTGGATTTGGGTGGCTATTTCCTTTCCCATTTTAGGGAAGTTTTCAACAATTATTTCCTCAAGTATTTTCTCACGCCTTTTCTTGTTGTCTTCTTCTGGGACTCCAATGATTTTCATGTTGGGGCATTTAACGCTGTCCGAGAGATCTCTGAGATTGTCCTCATTTCTTTTCATTCTTTTTTTCTTTTTTTCCCTCTGCTTCATTTATTTCAACCATTCTATCTTCCACCTGACGTATCCTCTCTTCTGCCTCAGTTATTCTACTGTTCTTTCCCTCCAGAGTGCTTTTGATCTCAGTTATTATTCATTATTGATTGACTCTTTTTTATTTCTTCTAGATCCTTTTTAAACCTTTTTTTGCATCTTCTCAATCCTTGTCTCTAGTCTATTTATCTGTGACTCCATTTTGTTTTCAAGATTTTTGATCACCTTTACTATCATTATTCTGAATTATTTTTCAGGTAGACTCCCCATCTCCTCCTCTTTTGTTTGGTTTGGTGGGTTTTTATCATGTTCCTTTACCTGCAGAATATTTCTATGCCTTTTCATTTTGTATAGATTGCTGTGTTTGGGGTGGCTTTTCTGTAGGCCTGAAGTTTGTAGCTCCTCTTTATTGTGGAAGTTGTTCCCTGTGGGTGGGGTGGACTAGTGTATTGTCAAGGTTTCACGGTTAGGGAAGCTTGCATCTGTGTTCTGGTAGGTGGAGCTGAATCTCTTCTCTCTGGAGAGCAATGAAGTGTTCACTAGTGAGTTTTGGGGTGTCTATCAGTTTGGCATGACTTTGGGCAGGCTGTAATTTGATGCTCAAGTCTCTGTTTCTTCATTGCTGGAGAATTAGTGTGGTATGTCTTGCTCTGGAACTTGTTGGCTCTTGGGTGGAACCTGGTTTCAGTGTAGGTATGGAGGCTTTTGGATGAACTCCTATCAATTAATGTACCCTGGAGTCAGGAGTTTTCTGGTGTTCTCAAGTTTTGGATTTAAGCCTCCAGCCTCTGGCTTTCAGTCTTGTTTTTACAGTAGTCTCAAGACTTCTCCATCCATACAACACAGATGATAAAACATATAGGTTAATGGTGAAGAGATTCTCCATAGTGAGTGACACCCCAGAGACATTCACAGAGTTACATGGAGGAGAGAAGAAGTAGGAATGAGATAGAGAGAACTACGAGAAGAGGGGAAATCAAAAGGGGAGAGAGCAAGCTAGCCAGTAATCAATTCCCTGTGTGTTCTCCACAGTCTGGAACACCTAGAGAGATTCACAGAGTTAAGTAGAGAAGAGAAGGTGAGGGAGGAGATATATGTGAGCTAGGGGGTGGGGGGCAGGGAGAGTAAAGGGGAGAGAGCAATCAAGCCAGTAATCACAACCCTAAGTGAAAATGGATACTGAAGATTAGATTCTTAAAGGTACAAAATTGAAAAAAAATACCAATAAGCAAAGATTAAAAATCTGGAGTCGAGGTTAGACTCTCAAAAACACAATATTAAAAATACAAAACACAATCAATCACAAAAAGTATAAAAATATATATGTGAAATTCGCTTTAAAATAGGGTCTTTTTTGCAAGGTAATAGTAGGTTACAAAAATGAAAATTAAAGGAGTGAATAAAAAACTTAAAAATTTTTAAAAATGATAATAGTATTACATTGATTGATTTGCGGATATTGAAGAATTGGGAGAGGGCAAGGGTGGGATGATATGGGAGAACAGCATTGAAACATGTAAACTAATATATGTTAAATCAATCGCCAGCCCAGGTTTGATGCTTGATACAGGGTACTCATGGCTGGTGCACTGGATGACTCAGAGAGATGGAATCAGGAGGGAGGTAGAAGGGGGGTTCTGGAAGGGGAACACATGTATACCCATGGTGGATTCATGTCAATGTATGGCAAAACCAACATAATTGTAAAGAAAAATAAATAAATAAAATTTTAAAAAATGATAATAGTAAAAATATATCTAGGAATTTCTCTGGAGCTGTTGTGGGCAGTGTGGGGTCAATTCAACTTCAGAAAGTTCCTTGTTCCAGCTTATACTTTTCTCAAGGTCTATAGGCCCCTTCCAATGGTTAGTCAATGCTAGCTACAGTTTTAATTTGTTGCACCTGTCATCCCAGAGCAGTTCCCTCTTCTTTATTTTGGCTTTTTATATTTGCAAGTCTTTTCAGGGTCTAATGTCCGCCCTGACACAAGGGGGTGAAGGTGGTCACTTCTTTAGGCTCACTTATTCAGTCCTGTATTGGGGAAGGAGGAACATTGCAAACAAATATCACTGGTGTGTGTGAAGAGTCCTCACATGTATAGACCACACTGGGTTTGCCCCAGCTCACGACAGTGTGTGCTTTCCAGGTCTACACTGCTCAGGCTCCAGGTTTCCCTGCAGGGGTACTGTCCAAAGCAGGCCCTGCATTTCGTGCACTTCCCAGGTCTAAGCTGCTCAGGTTCAGGTTCTCAGGTATACTGCAAGGGCAGAGTCAGTTGGGCATGTGTTTTGTGTCCTTCCTACTTCCAAGCAGCTCAGGCGACCAGGTGCATGGCAAGAGCACAGTCCCAGGTGGGCCATGTGCCTTAATCACCTCCCTGGTCCTAGCCACTCACTTTCCTGGGTACGCTTCGAGAGCACCATCTCAGATGTGCCATGTGTCTCCTTTGGGGAGCTGATCTCAGGCAGTGACCCTCTTGACAGATGTCTATTGTTCAGTATCCCAGTAACACTTGGTTAGTAACTGGGAGTCTGCTCACAGTTTGGTGGAAGTTGCCAGTTTTGGGGGCTGAGATTGCCCCTTGCCTTTTGGCTGTGGCTGTCACACTCCTGCCTTTCTGCTTCTGGTGGGGGGTTGTGGGAGTTGGGGGAGGGGCCTGTATGCAACTGGGTAGCTCTCCTTTGGTGTTCCCTCAATCCTTTGTTCTGTGAGCTGGCCAGGCTGTGCGTTAGGTTAGAGAACCTTTCATGAGAAAGTTTTCTCTCTCTCTCTTTTTTTTCTCTTTCTAGCTATCCCACAGTTTGGGTTGCTATCTCATGTTAGCTCCCTCAGATTGTCCTCAGGGCATTCAGATTTGTTCCTTACCCTAAGCATGCAACCCGAGCCTCCCTGTCCAGTTCCCAATTGCTAGTGGCAGATGCAAGCATCTGGGCTACTTCTCTCCTGGGAGTTGCAGTTAGGTGTGTATTCTCTCTCTCTCTCTCTCTCTCTCTCTTTTTCTCCTGGTTATGTTGCCCTCTGAGATTTCAAAATTCCCCATGGACCTGCCAGTGAGAGGGTTTCCTGTTGTTTGGAAACTTCTCCTCCTTCATGACTCCTTCCCCAGGATGGGTCTCCATCCCTAACTCTTTTGTCTCTCTTTTTGTCTTTTATAGTTTGTCCTACCTCTTTTCAAAGAGAATGGACTGCCTTTCTGGGTGCCTGGTGTCTTCCACCAGCATTCAGAAGTTGTTTTGTGGAAGTTTCTCAATTCAATTGATGAATTTGTGAGGGAGAAAGCGGTCTCCCTGTCCTATTCCCCTGCCATCTTGGGACCGCACCCTAGATTTTTTTTTTTTGCTATTGTGAAATTATTCTCACATAGGTACTAGGTGCTTTCACACATGTAATCTCATATATGCAGTGGGATATTGATAATAGATAACTGTGTGATTCCAGGCACCATACCTCAAAAGTCAGGGAGATAAATTCTCATAAATGGGACTTTTAAGTGACCCCACATAACCCTTCATTTTCAGCTAATTCCTCTGCCTTATCTGGTATAAGACCAGCCTTAACTTTAGGATTTAACACACCACCCTCCCTTCAAACCACCTCTAGACTTCAAACAGTGAATTTTTAAAATTATCATCTAACCTGACCAGAAACAAAAAGTATCGTGTCTCATCTGTAAACTTCATAAGAGGGGGGAGATGACCTGTTCTGAGTATGTTAGCTTTATATTTAGCATGTTTAGGAAGTTGAGACTAGAGTGTTCTAGCTGAGTGAAGTCCCAAAGTATAGACTACTTAAAAAATGCCAGCTTCACTTCTCACACCAGCTCCTCACACTCCTCATCACCATCTTCTGCACACAGGGAAGAAGCCCTTCCCCTGCTTCGAGGTGGCTGCTGCTTCACCAGAGGTGGTCTCTAGTGGTCCACGAGTGTAGCCCCGAGGTCCAGAACTGTAGCCCTAGGTCTGCAATAGGGATGAATAGCCAGAAAGGCCAGGTCCTTGAGAATGGGAAAGACTGTGTAAGTTTGTTTCATTTCAAGGAGGGGGACCAGAAAAGCAAAGGAGCCCCCCGGTCATACAGGGTAGAGTCAGAACTGAAAACCCAGGTCACTTGTTACACAGAGCTGAACTTAAGTGTATTCTACCACGCTGGCTTGGAGCAGGGCATAACAACCCACTCCAGTATTTTCAACTGGAGAATTCCATAGACAGAGAAGCCTGGTGGGTTACAGCCCACAGGGTCATAAAAAGTCAGACACGACTGAAGTGACTTAGCACACACCTTTACTTCTCAGTTCAGAAGGACCCCCTAAGTTCCTGACTCACCAAATTGTGCTATAAACATTCTATAAGGGGGAACCATATCTGATCACATTAATTCAATGACTTTTAAAAAGCAGCACTCCTGCTGTTTAATGGTGTGTGGCAGCTCAGCCTCCATGCTTATGGTTCAGAACATGAAGAGCAAGGCTTGAGCCCTGGAGGTGGTGGGGAAGGCAGGGAAATAATTGTGGCAAAAATTCTAGGCAAAACTGTAGCAAAAAGTCTAGGAGCCAGAATCAGTATGCCTGGGATTTCCTATTAGCCCTATCACTAACTTCTGGACAAGTTTTTTTCCTCTCTGCCTTATATTTATATCACCTGAACAATGAAGATGTTGGACTAGTGGTTTCTAAAGGCCTTACTAGCCCCAATATTCAATGATTTAGGGGACTCCTTTAACATATCTTACTTTATATCAAGGAAAGTGAAAGAACTCACAACGTCTTCAAGCTACATGTCTAGTTGGGCTCACAAAGTGGTCTCTTTAACTAGAATGTGTATTGATCCTAGCAACAGCCTTCTGAAATAGGTAGAGTGGGTATGTTCACCCTCAGTTGACAGATGAAGAAACTGAGGCTCAGAGGCTATATAATACTTATTGATTACTTGATCTTTGTCAATGTGTTAAGTATGTTATATGGATCATCTCAATTAGTCTTTTTGAAGATCTTTTGAAGAACTTTACAATAGGTAATACAATTATTCACATTTTATACAATTTATTCACGATAAAGACATTGTCATATAAAGAACTTTAATGATTTGCCCATGGTCACCTGGTAGCAAGTGCCAGTCTGATTTCTGAGACTTGCAATTAAACAATCACCGCATATAGTCATTGTCTCTCTCATAAGAGCACAAATTGAGTCTTGCCTTTGAGAATAGGAGATAAGAATCGGAGAAGGAACACCAAGAATTAGAGAAGGGATGGGTGGGTTATAAACCTGCATTGGGCAAGCTGACTCTTGGCAAAATTCTAAACACAGCTTTTATTTGTTGTCACCTGATATCTCCCTCCTCAAAAGGCTCCAGCACCTATGAAGACTGATTTCCAGAGGCTCTACTCTCTAAAGCTGAAGGAGGCAGTAAAATGGTTTGTAGAGCAGGGGTTTTCAATTCTCATTAGTTAAATAGGATTCTTTGAACATTACATTAAATTGGGGAAATTTAGATTCAATTTTTAAGCTTTCCAGGTGATTCTAATGTGCACTCAAGGCTCAGAACAAATGTTCAGTCTTGGCTGCACATTGAAACAATCTTGCTGTTTTTGTTCAGTTGCTGAGTACTGTTTGACTCTGCCATCTAATGTACTGTAGCACATTAGGCTTCCTTGTATTTCACTATCTTACAGAATTTACTCAAACTCACGTCCATCAAACTGGTGATGCCATTCAGTCATCTCATCCTCTGATGCCCCCTTATCCTCTTACCCTCAGTCTTTCCTAACATCAGGGTTTTTTCCAATAAGTTGGCTCTTCACATTAGGTGAACAAAATATTGGAGCTTCAGCATCAGTCCTCCTAATGAATCTTCAGGGTTGATTTCCTTAAGGATTAACTTTTTTGATATCCTCGCTGTCCAAGGGACTTTCCAGTCTTATCCAGCACCACAATTCAAAAGCATCATTTTTCAGTGCTCAGACTTCTTTATGATACAACTCTCACATCCATACATGACTAATGAAAAAACTAAAGCTCTGACTATATGGACCGTTGTCAACAAAGTGAGGCCTCTTATTTTTAATACACTGTCTAGCTTTGTCATAGCTCTTCTTCAAAGGAGCAAGCATCTTGTAATTTCATGGCTGTACCCAACTCAGAGTCTGCAGTAATTTTAAAGTCCAATAAAATAAAATAAAATCTGTCATTGTTTCCACTTTTTCCCTGACTATTTGCCATGAAGATACTATCCTAATGGCAGAAAGAAAACAGGAACTAAAGAGCCTCTTCATGAAGGTGAAAGAGGAGAGTGAAAAACCTGGCTTAAAATAAAAATCAGTGAACTAAGAATGTGGCATCAGGTCCCATCACTTCATGGTAAATAGATGGAGAGAAAGTGGAAACAGCGACAGATACTATTTTCTTGGACTTCAAAATCACATCACATGGTGAGTGCAGCCATGAAATTAAAATATGCTTGCTCTTGGAAGAAAAGCTATGACAAAACTAGACAGACTTTAACAA
Organism: Antilocapra americana; assembly: GCA_007570785.1. Lineage (NCBI taxonomy): Eukaryota > Metazoa > Chordata > Mammalia > Artiodactyla > Antilocapridae > Antilocapra > Antilocapra americana. Next base: position 12,251 of record ML663484.1, on the reverse strand, counting down.
GTGGTGCTGGGAAAACTGGACAGCCACTTGTAAAAGAATGAAACTAGAACACTTTCTAACACCATACACAAAAATAAACTCAAAATGGATCAAAGATCTAATCATAAGACCAGAAACTATAAAACTCCTCGAGGATAATATAGGCAAAACACTCTCCAACATAAACCAAAGCAGGATCCTCTATGACCCACTTCCCAGAATATCGGAAATAAAAGCACAAATAAACAAATGGGACCTAATTAAAATTAAAAGCTTCTGCACAACAAAGGAAACTATAAGCAAGGTGAAAAGGCAGCCTTCAGAATGGGAGAAAATAAATGCCAATGAAGCAACAGACAAACAATTAATCTCAAAAATATACAAGCAACTCCTGCAGCTCAATTCTAGAAAAATAAACGACCCAATCAAAAAGTGGGCCAAAGAACTCGACAGACATTTCTCCAAAGAAGACATAAAAATGGCTAACAAACACATGAAAAGATGCTCAGCATCACTCATTATCAGAGAAATGCAAATCAAAACCACAATGAGGTACCACTTTACACCAGTCAGAATGGCAGCCATCCAAAAATCTACAAGTAATAAATGCTGGAGAGGATGTGGAGAAAAGGGAACCCTCTTCCACTGTTGGTGGGAATGGAAACTAGTACAGCCACTATGGACAACAGTGTGGAAATTCCTTCAAAAACTGGAAATAAAACTGCCATATGACCCAGCAATCCCACTGCTGGGCATACACACCAAGGAAACCAGAATTGAAAGAGACACATGTACCCCAATGATCATCGCCGCATTGTTTCCAATAGCTAGGACATGGAAACAACCTAGATGCCCATCAAGTGACGAATGAATAAGAAAGCTGTGGTACATATACACAATGGAATAAGATTCAGCATTAAAAAAAATTCATTTGAATCAGTTCTACTCAGGTGGATGGAACTGGAGCCTATTATCCAGAGTGAAGTATGCCAGAAGGAAAAACAACAATACAGTATACTAATGCATATATATGGAATTTAGAAAGATGGTAACAAGAACCCTGCATGTGAGACAGAAAAAGGAACGCAGATGTATAGAACAGACTCGTGGATGCTGTGTAAGAGGGCAAGGGTGGGATGATATGGGAGAATGGCACTGAAACATGTTAATTATCATATGTGAAATCAATCTCCAGCCCAGGATTGATGCTCGGGGCTGGTGCACCGAGATGACCCGGGGGGAGGGAATCAGGAGGGAGGAGGGAGGGGGGTTCTGGAGGGGCAGCATATGTATACCCATGGCTGTTTCATGTCATTGTATGGCAAAACCAACACAATAAAGAAAAAAAAGTAAAAAGCAGAAAAAAAAAGATCATACATCATGATCAAGTAGGCTTTATCCCAGGGATGCAAGGATTCTTCAATATTCGCAAATCAGTCAATGTAATACACCACATTAACAAACTGAAAAATAAAAACCACATGATTATCTCAATAGATGCAGAGAAAGCCTTTGACAAAATTCAACATCCGTTTATGATAAAAAACACTCCAAAAGGCAGGAATAAAAGGAACATACCTCAACATAATAAAAGCTATATATGACAAACCCACAGCAAACATTATCCTCAATGGTGAAAAACTGAAAACATTTCCCCTGAAGTCAGGAACAAGACAAGGGTGCCCACTCTCACCACTACTATTCAACATAGTTTTGGAAGTCTTGGCCACAGCAATCAGAGCAGATAAAGAAATCCCTGGCATTCCTATACACTAACAATGAGAAAACAGAAAGAGAAATTAAGGAAACAATTCCATTCACCATTGAAACAAAAAGAATAAAATACTTAGGAGTATTTCTACCTAAAAAAACAAAAGACTTGTATATAGAAAACTATAAAACACTGATGAAACACAAACTTTAAATGATACAATGGTCCAGTAAGACCTAACTTACATCTACATGGCATTTCACCCAAAATGATGAATTTCACTTTTTTCTCAAGGGCACATGGAACATTCTCCAGGACAGATCACATTCTGGGTCATAAATCTAGCTTTAATAAGTTAAAAAAAAAACAAATCATTTTAAGCATCTTTTTTGATCACAATGAGGTAAGATTAGATGTTAACTACAGGAAAAAACTGTTAAAAATATAAATATACAGAGGCAAAGATACATTCTTCTGAATAGCCAATAGATCACTGCAAAAATCAAAAAGTAAATCAAAATATGCATAGAAACAAATGAAAGTGCAAACATGACAAACTAAAACGTATGGAACTCAGTAAAAGCAGTGCTAAAAGGGAAGTTCATAGCAATACAAGAGTATCTCAAGAAACAAGAGAAACATCAAATAAACAAACTAAATTTACACCTAAAGAAACTAGAAAAAGAAGAAATGATTAACCCCAAAGTTAGTAGAAGAAAAGAACTTATAAATATCAGAGCAGAAATAATTTGGAAAAAAATGAAGGAGATTATAGCAAATATCAACAAAACTAAAAGCTCATTGTTTGAAAAGATAAATAAAATAGACAAAACATTAGCCAAACTCTTCATGAAAAAAAGGGATAAGAATCAAATCAATAAAAGGACAAATTCTTAGAAATGTATAACCTTTCCCTCATTCACAGAGTCCATGAGTCTATTCTATACATCTGCATTCCTTTTGCTGTCTCGCATGTTGGGTTCTCGTTACTGTCTGTGAATGAGGGAAAGGGTGGGATGATATGGGAGAATGGCACTGAAACATGTTAATTATCATATGTCTAATCAATCGCCAGCCCAGGATTGATTCTCGG